>VYXB01005042.1:69538-82442 GCA_013397135.1 Pachyramphus minor | reverse complement strand
TGATTCTGTGATTCTATGAACTTAATAAAAAAAAAAAAAATCTATCAGCAAGAAGTATCTATTTTCCTTCATATTCTTCAAAGGGAAAGCAAGAAATGGGAGTGGTGTATTCATGACCACCTAGTACGAATTACAGTATATGCCTGACACTTGACTTCCCATCTTCAAGAACCTATTAGTCTAGGAGACTTTTTCTGAATAACAGGAGTAGCTCTTAAATAATTAGTGCAATAAACACCTGACTCTTGGTTGCATTAATTATATTAAAGGCAGCAACAAGGCTCTATCAAGAAACAAGAAAGTACAATAAAGGTGAGTAGTGTCAGGTTTCAGTGCTGTACCCTCATGCTGCAGGTAGGCTTTATGTCATTGTCTGACATGCAACCAGTGCATATCAACAGCATCCTACTATCTCTCAGAAATACCTGAATGATGGGCAGAACCAGAAAGCCTGTGTGACAAGAGGGAGAACTACTAAGAAAAAAGGAATACAGGCATTTTGGAAGACTTCACAGCAGAACTAGGCACAGGGTGAGCTCACAAGTACCCTGGGACCTCAGAATCTGTCCAGAATCACTTAGTGCTTGAGCCATAGCAGAAAAACAGCTGTAACATCAGTTCTGCTGAGAACCTGGCTTGAGCCATGGAAAGGTACAGCTCCCCACACCTTCTTTCCTTTGATAAATTAAATGTTAACAAAACAGGATCTTTCACACACTGAAATGACCCAAGAACACCAGCAAAGAACAAAATCCCACACAGATTTTCTACGGCCAAAGTCGTAGCCATAGGTCAGAGTAACATCATAAGTAATACTAATGAAACTGAGAGACCATACCAGGCCTACCACAGGTTTTGTATTTCCCTATGAAATGAAGGTTGACATTCATAGTTCTGAGTAAAGTTCCAGGCAGCTGGAAGAGAATAAGCTGAACAGGTTTAGAATACCTACGATGACAAAAGAGGTCCTTGATTCACTGAAGTAAGGAGATGGAGGGAAAATCTTTTATCTTAGTAGAAATAAAGAGCCCATCCAGAGGGGTTACTTTTAAATTAGGTTCTGATATTTAATCAAATGATAAATCTATTTTCAGATTGTGTGAATCCTTGTCCATGGGGTCACCCACAGCTTGATGAAACTAACCAAGATCTAGGAAGGAGAATGAACCTGCCATGTGTCAGCCTTTGTAGTTTCCAGCTCTGGCTGAGGCTGGAAGAGTAATGCACAGCACTACTAATCAATTTCTCTCTTTTCTCTACATCATATTTTCAGGGTTTAGGGGTGGTTGGGAGGGGCTGTTTGCTTGTTTCTTTGTGTGTCTGTGTATGGTGAGGTGGGATTTGTTTGTTTTGTTTCAGTTTTTAAGAAAAATCTGAAAGTCTTTTTATATTGAAACACTCTTTTCAATTGTTTTTCTCTGACATAGACCTTCCCATTAGTATTTCATGAAGAAATGTCCATTTCAGACAATTTGCTTTTTTGTTGTTGTTTTTTTCTTGTTTGTTTTTGGTTTTGTTTGTTTGTTTGTTTGTTTAAAAAGTGAACAGTAAAGATTTTGAAGAAGTTATAATGAATTGCTTAGGACTTCAAGGTGTTTCCTATACAAGTTTAAACTTATACATTGCTGTCAAGCTCCTCTTTCCTTGATTTTCTTGGTTCTGTACTATATTGCTGGTCAAGCATACTTTATTGACTTTTCCTTGTTCCCAGATTTCTAAATATCTCCAGCGAGGGTGTTTCCCTACCTGGGCAGTGTGGGGACCAGGATGACCCTGGTCAGACAGTTCTCTTTGTGCCACTCCTGTCTTGAGATATATATATATAAATATATATATATATATAAATAAAGATATATTTTTTTAGTCACTTGAAACACAGACATTTCATAGGCTTTAAAAAGGCATATCTGGAAGAATAGGTAGAGATGCCAAATAGCTCAGATACAACTTAGTCTGAGAATAAAGAGATCAGAAAACAAGGTGGCCGGAAAATACTGGCATAAGCAGACACTCTTTCCTGACCTCATGTTCTCACAACCATTCTGCAATGCCTGGCAGTACCTAGAAATATAACTATTTCTGGGAAGACACTTTTTTCTTTTCTGGGAATATGAATCACACGCTGTTCAATCAGCAATATTTCAGAGAGAAGCTCGAGAAAAAAAATCACTGCTGAGATATTATCAGCTGAGAAATATTTATCCTCCTACAGCACTGATGCAGTTAGTACAGTTTCTGAAAAAAGGGAAAGAGAATGGATGTTTAATGGAAGCCATCTGAGACAGACTTAAGCTCTGCTCCTAGCATTATTATTACTAAGAAATACTGTCTGTTAGAACAACGTATTCAGATTAATAACAAAGTTCTAAACAAAAAAATGGCTATGTTCTGGCTTTGGTAGGAAGGAACAAATCTTCTAAGGGATTCAGCTTCGGTGAGGAGACTCTCCCTCCCATGCATTGCCTTGATTTTATCCAACTTATACAAAAATGTTTGCTCTGGGCTCCTAAAATATCTGTGTGACATGAATGACATCACTGGAGCTTATACCCTAAATATCAGGCAACTCTGCATAAGATGCCCTTCAACAAATGACACAATTTTCTTTGTGAAACAATTCCTACATACACTTTAAACAAAAAAGTCAAGGTTCACGGCTTAACAGTATCTAAAAAACTAATGGCAGTCTGTGTTCAGGGGTTCCTACTCATTTGGCTGCCTCTCCTGATACAGATCATGTTTGGTTTTTCAGATGCAACTGTAGGTACAACCCTTGGAGCTTCCAGTTTTCCACTTTTGAACAGGGACATCCCAAACACTGAGTAAGGAACTTGAGGCGCATAAAAAGATGCTCAGGACTACCAACCCAGGACTATCTAGAGATGTTCACTACCTCAGAGATCTGTTACCCCTCTTTCTCTCACCTCCCTTCTCTCCATCAGAGTGGTAAACCGTCTTCTCCTAGACTTTGATTTGTCAGAAGGAAAAACAAAACAAAAAAACCCCAAACAAACAACAACAAAAACGCCAAACAGAATCGCATATAGGCTGGGAAAATTCGGTGCACAAATGTTAAGTTTTACTTTCTTGTTCTCTTTAGATAAAATAAAGAAAAATCAGTGCTGGAGTACTCCTTAGTCACAAAGATCTCCACAGAAGAGATTTACCTTAAACCTGGAACCAAAGCCCAGCAACAAAATCATCACAATGGCCCCATAACAAAGTTTCTGCCACTAGAAGGCAGCAAAGCTCAAATATTAACATAAATTTAGTTCCTGTGCCGTAAGAGGCAGAAATAACTGCTAATAGAATGCAATATTCTTTCTCCCGGCCTGCATACTCAGTCAATGCTGGTTTCTCCCATATTGCTTGTCTCAGTTCAGACAGAGAAGGAATGAAGAGTATTCATTTGCAGTGACTTCTCATTTAAATTTCTGGAACAGTGTGTGTCAGTGGCGAAGAGACCCAGAAAGCTCACAGAAACCAATAGTAAAAAGATTTGGTGGACTGTTTCACAGATGTAAGTATAAAATGTAAATCAAAAAGTATGGTTGTCATTGAATTCACCACAGGCAATATCTATGTCTACAGGTATAAATAACAGGAGAGTTTAACTCACAACCTTACGTGAATCTTCTAATTCTTGTCTCTGAATTCAACCTTTTTTTATGGTGTGGGTAGTAGATTGCTAAACTTCCAAATGTAGAAGCCCAGTTTTCCTCTCCGATACATCTGAAGTCTGTATGAGCAGGATAACCCTACTCCCTTTTGATACCAGTAAAAGCCACCAGCAATGACATTCCCAGCTCAGATTTCCCCAGGGCCCCACAAGCTTCAGCGCAACGTGCAAAAGTCTTCAGCAAGAGCTAAAGCAGATCACATGCTTACATCCACCGCAATAAACAGACCTTAAGTCCAGGAACACAGTGTAAGAGTGATCTTAAAAACCATGGAGCACAGCCCTGCACAAGCAAATCCTGAGAAGTGTTCTCCCCTGGCTATTGGTAAACGATAAAGCGCAAATGATGGAGGGATGGGACATTCAAAAAACCAGCAGTCTTAGGGCACTGAAGACACAAAGGTTGCAGCCACACAAGCCTCCAAGAGACATTGTTTTCATTTTGTCTAATATTTTTAACAGAAGAGTCTAAACACATGTTAGGAGACACAACACTCCTGATCTGTGCCTGGCAGTGCTGAAATTTCACTCTTTCCAAAGTACTGCCGCTTCATTGAATCAACAGTTTCTAAAAGTCGAGATCCTTAACTTACTCCCCCACCCAGGTATCCCCAGCACCGCCCTTGGTCCCTGATCCCAGAGCCGAGTCCAGCCCACAGGCCCCAGCCGGATGTGGTCTGCTCTGGAGTAGGGTCATCCTGGTCCCCTCACTGCCCAAGTAGGGAAACACCCTTGCTGGAGATACTTAGAAATCTGGGAACAAGGAAAAGTCAATAAAGTACACTTGAACAGCAATCATTACAGAACTGAGAAAATTTTTCAAAAGGCTCAATTTGTTCTAAAGTTTTCACCATCTCTCAGTTTGTGAAAAAGTTCAGAGTATCATGTGCAGTCAAATCTTTCATGACTAAACCACTACAAAAACCTGAAGAATTTACATAAAGAAGCAAACTTATCTTTGTATCAATTGATTAAATAAGTTCTGTAAATTACAGTTTGAAGACTGTATTACAAATTCAGCACCTAGCCAACAGATGGAAGTTTGCTTTGAAAGCTTTGAAATGTGCTTTTAGCACTTAAGTTCAATCTTACACCAGTATCCCTTCTAAAAAAAAAAACACAAAAAAAACATTTTTTCTTCAACATATACATTGTAAATGAGACTAGAGATGAGGAAACACAGATAAAAAATACCGTGTATCATACCTTTTCCTTTCACCTTGAATATAAAGCATGCCTGAGCCACCACTCCATGTCCATGAACATATCTGTGACATGAACATATCTGTGCACATTAATTCTAAAGGGAAACATTAAAAAGCAGTGCAAAACTCCTTCTCTATGAAGATGCTGAACACGTTTTAGGTAAAATATTTTTTTCTGTAGCAATATATTTTATTTCTACTAGACTTATTCCTCTCAACTTTGTTCACAAAGCATAGTCTATAGCAATAACAATATACTGCAGAAGTAGTGGGGATCACAAGGTGGAGTGAGAGGACTGCTGGTGAGGGACACTACTAGGGTAGGCTGAAACATCCATGAGCTGGAAGGAGTGGTGGAAGCATACAAATGCACCAAAGAAAGGTGCCCCGTGTACCAAACCCTTTTACTGCAGCCTGGTCAGCCAGCCAGGGCTGTCAGCAGGGATTCAGAGGTAAAAACACAGAAAGGCCAGTGCAGCCACCCTGCACCCACCAGCACAAAATCTGCTGCACTACCACTCTGCACTACTGGAAAGCAGCTGGTAGAGCTTAATGACACCAAGAACAGGCACTACTTATGGCTGCTGGATAAACCTTAAACATTGATCCGGTCTTTTACAACCAGGAGCTTGCCTGCAGGCATTGCCATCACCAGTTTGATCTCTGCTCTGGAAACAGCCTAGAAGAGATTTTGAAAAGGAAACTGGAGTCCTGTGGCTATGTTGGCTAAAAAGGCCAAAATGCCCACAGTATCTGAAAACTATTCCCACAATTACTATCAGACCTTACTTGCTGGTATGTGTGTGTGGGGGGGGAATTAAGTTTATAATAATAATGTTTTTACTGATAACTGCCTTAAAATGTGTAGATCTACATAATCTGTCATACTGTCAGCAGCCTGCAATACAAAACATAGTATAAATCATTGTGCACTATCCTCAGAAATACTTTCTGCGAGATTTTCATCTACATTTGTTTATCTTTCTCTACTGTGGTATTTTTTCTTATTTTGTAGCTGAAGGACTTAAAACAAAAGAAGGCTAAGGAGGAATGAGGATCTCAGATGGAGGAGCCAAGATCATAAGAAGTATTTTTCTGAGACATCTGCTTGATGCTGATCAGTGCGGGGTTAGCTGGACAGAAAATGTACCTCTGCTGGAGGAATCTCAATACTCAGTTGAAAATACTCAAGCAATGAGAAGCATGGAAAAAATGGATAATTGCCCAGGAACTTCATCAATAACTGAAAGAATTATGTTACCAAAATTTACAATTCATCAGGCAAAATATGTGCATGAGCCAAATACTCACAGCTCCTTTTCAAAAGAATTGACTTGTTTGCAGAATGGTAAAACCATGCAGAACTCAAAAGGTTAATTTTCTTTTCATATTAGGCAACCTTTTGCTACCAATTACAACAGATAAGAATGAAAGTAAAATCACTACCCCTTTAGAGGTTATGCCACATTTGTCATAGTGAAGCTGCTATGATCGTTCTTTTTTACTAACCCTTTAGCAGTGTTGATTCCATAATTAACCAGATTTCTGCAAATTCAGTCACTTCTGCTAGGCCTTGTAACTAAGACATATTGAATACCTGTGTGCTTTGCAAAATGAAAGTCCAAAACAGAATACATAGGGAAGAATTTTCTGTAGGCAAGCGAAGTGCAGCTGGTAGACACGGGGGAGGAACCCTGAGTTATTCCTCTTCATTTTGAGGATGGTTTCCTTGGCTACTTAACAGAATGTAACAACTTTTCTGGGCATAGGCAAGCAGCAAAGTGCCACTCATAGATTCATAGAATCACAGAATTAGTTGGGTTGGAAAAGACCTCAGAGATCATTGAGTCCAGCCCTTGGTCCAACTCCATTCCGTTTACTAGATCATGGCACTAAGTGCCATGTCCAATCTCAGTTTAAAAACCTCCAGGGACGGTGAATCCACCAGCTCCCTGGGCAGGCCACTCCTGTTAGGAACCAAGATATTCCATCAGCTAAAAAAAAAATTAATGTCCTTCTGACACGGAACAATGGAAACACTGCTGCTTTTCTGAAGCATGCAGTGTGGTAAAGCACTTGCAGTCCCCAAAGGCATCTAAGGTGATTGGTGTTCACAGGACTTCCTGGAAAACATCTCACATTATTTGCAAATGAATACTTACACCACATATGAGGTGCACTTCCTTTAAGTGCTCTGGATTGCCCTGTCCCGCAAGTACAGTTACCAGTAGTTACTTGATGCTGATCGAAACAAAGCTTGCAGGTGTTCGCTGTTCAATTCCCTGACTGCTGCCTTTTCCAGAGCATTCTGCACCTTATTTTTCCTCAGTATAGCTCACAGGAAGTAAAGAGATACAGCTGTTCAACAGCTAGGAGAGATGGAGATCCGTAGGATGAGGCTACAGCTCCACATCCATGCCTTCTACTGGTGTTAACCCAATTGCAAGGTCCACTTATACTGCCTGCAGCTTCACAGCTCCAGCTTTTATCATTCTACAAGAGCTGTGAATCAGGGATGGAATGTTGCTTCATCACACATCAGGATAAGTACACCTCCTTTGCCCCACAGCAGGAAGGTAGAAAAGGTGTTGATAAAGGGTGATCAAAATATAAAGTGATGACAAAAGATTGCAGCCTTAGTTGCTTATTAGCTATAGGGCCTTGCTTGCTTATACTAACTTACAGACAGCATCTGCTTATACTAACTTACAGGTTAATTTTATAATGAGGACTCTAGCAGGAACAGAAGACCTTGGAGTTTCGATAAAGAGCTTTGAGGCTTAAGAGGAGGGAACTTGAAGATTGATAAAGAAGGGCTCCTTAAGATGATATCGGTTTTGAGGTAATTGGGCAATACCAGCTCAGCAGTTCTTTGCAAAGTTGAGAAGTTCAAGCCTGAGGAAGACTTCTTACTTCATCCAAAGACCCCCAAAGACCCCAAAAGAAGACCCCAAGGGGGTGTTCCAAGGTAGAGTTATAGGAGTGGTGTATGTTAATGATTTCCCCCCCCACTTTTAATGCATATGCAACAAAACTAATGTATATGTAACACAGCCAATGCATATATCACATATATCACGTAAAAAGAGCTGAACAAAAGCAACAGGCGTGTGTGATTGGCGGAATGATCCTCCACGCACCCGATGCTGTGAATAAACATACCTGCTTCAATACTCTTTGGGAGTTCTGGGGTTTGTTTCTGCAAGTCAGTGTTGCCAGCCACTGGGTGCAGAGAAAGGCCCTGACCCCCAGGCTTTACAAGCCCAGCCCTTACCTTGCCTATCACATATAATTTTAAGGCCCAAGTTGTTTGGCCACTTCTAAGCAGTATAATTAGTTTCATTATCCCAGTGCTCTGCATCATCTCTAAATGAGACATTTACCTGTTTATCTGCCCAGAAGAAAAAACCTATTTCCCAAAAAGAGGCACTGGAGATTGTTTTATCAATCTTACTTTGAAATATGTGGCGTGTACTCCACCTATGTCCACACAGAAGAAAAGCAGTGCAACTTGCAGCCCAGGCTCAGGGGTTTTCACTGATTTAGCTGTCACCACTGACTCAGCTGAGTCTATGCAGATGTCATGTTTGTCTTGCCCTTACCTTGTATATAGAAGAGGTGTGTATCAGGAAAACATATGTCCAGGGATAAGCCTTTTGCAAATTGTGTGGAGAACAATAGTAGCCTCTGTGACATAAAGTGATACACAAGTATTCCAGATCCCAGCAATTAGGTTGCAAATATATATCTGTGGAAAGAAATTTTGAACATAAATGGGCCAATCGTCTTGCAGCCTGAAGCGTGCACTGATTTTGCCTGTTCATATTCACTGCTTCAGCAGTTTGAGCAATGAGAGGAGAGGCAGAAAAAACTACTGGCAGAAGACAAAATTAAAACTAAAGAGAAAATCTGCTCCTTTCTAGCACGTGGACATTTCACTTTTTCACAGTGTGGTGGTTCAGCATTGGAACAAGTGGTTCATGAGCCAGGCTCGAGCAAGCAAAGACGCTGCAGCCTGCTTTTCTCAGGCACCTTCTGCAAGCATTCCCCCCAAGACAGCCTGATGTGCAAGGCTCTTTGGGTATTATTGTTGTTAGTCAGTCAGGCAGTCACTGTGTGTCATTCAGTGCACCAGCTGTCGCTACACAGTAGCATTCGTTCCACTAAACCATAAATTAAATCTCCCCCAAGTGCTAGCCCGAGTCTGCTCCAAGGCTTACTACCACTTAACAGGTGTTACTCCAACACAGCGCATGCAGGAATCCAGGGCTGGTGGTGCAGACACGAGAATTCTCACTTGAAATCTCTCAAGAAATGCAAGTTTACCTTTTTTCCACCCTTTTAGTGTCATATCTGTAGGAGTTTTTATGTAAGGATGAGCTTGTGGGCAGGTGGATAGAGAGGTGCAGAGAAAAGGCAGCTCTGATGGTAGTTCTTGCTGAAACTGCTCTGCAAAAGATAGTGACTGGCAGCTCTGCGCTGTCTGTTCTTACTGGGGCCCCATTAAGAAAACAGATTTTGTGTTTTAGAAAATAGAAGCACATATTTCCCTTGCCCCTTATTTTACAGGAAAAAAATTACTTTCTTTCATCATGGGCTGTAACATTTCTTACTTAAAAACCCCACTGGATTTGAGAATTTTAACAGTTTGAGAGTAAGTATGAAAGCATACATCTAAATTCACACAGTCCTTTTCATTCCTTCCTTCATGCTACACTGTTCCTTACTGCTTCTCCTTGGCTGGTGTCAGGAACCCACGGCTCCACTCCGTTTTCCTAACCCAAAACAGGGTCTCAGCTCTCCAGCCTTAGGCATGACTTTGGCCTCTTGAACTATGACCAGCTGGCCCATGATTAGCATCTTCATGCCTAGCTGTGTCACCATCTCTTTTATTCATATTTGGCATGGCTTAAAGACCCCTATGACTAGAAATTTGTTAGGAGGCATCATCCAAAATTAGGAAACAGAAGACAACTACCAGTTATGAACAGTCCTACTGAGATATTAAAAAAAAAAATAAATAAAAAGGTTGAAATTTTTAAATTATATATATTTTAAAAAGATACCCCATTTCAACTTTTTTTTTTCCCCTTAAAACAACCGTTTTAAGACAAATTTGAAAGTTGGGTTTGAAATTGCCAGCATTATTGGGGGTTGTTGGCCATTTCTGATCAGCTTTGCACGCCAGCAACCCACAGGAACAACTACACAGATTGTAACAGATTTTGGAAGAATGGTACTGTATTCGGCATCCTGCAAGATGTGTCTATTAGTTCTTGAATTCCTGCCCCTCAAAAGCAACAAAATCATTCTCCTTTGTTCAGCACTTTACACTCCTTACTGGCTACTGTCCCAAAGAATAATATGTTGAAATAATGATGGTCATTGCTAAGTACTTGCAAAATTACCACAGACCACTGTACAAGTGATCTTCACTGTACAAGTGAGCTTTCTATGCGTGCTTGTATACCTGATTCAAGACAAAACATGATGTGACCTTCCAAAAACCCAGCTCCATGAGTTTGTGAAAACCAAAAGCAAAACAGAAATAAACGAATCTGGGAATGGTCATCTCTCTGTTTCCTTTCATTTAAAATAAATAATACCTCAGTTTAAGTTTTGGAGATCGGTTATCATAATTTGTAAGAAGCATTTGGAAGATCAAGGAAGATAAACAAGTAATGCTATTAGACAGACATGCTATTAAATTGTCTGCAAGCTTTTTTTTACCTCTGCTGTTTATTTAATAAAATATTAACCAGAAGGAATCTCCAACAAGAAGCAGAAACATGTAATAAATTAATCTCTTACTTCCAGCTGGGTCAAACTGTGAGAGGGGAAAAGCAAGCAATTATTCCAGGATCCCATATTTTATTTTAAATTAACTGTTACATGTAGGTCAGATCTATTTATTTTGCTGCAATAAAAAGCTAGCTTCTAGCACCAGAAGTGGAAGTGCTTCTGGGCTTTGGATTTGTAAATCAGTTAAATCTTTTCAACGTGACATCTTGTGTTACCTAATCCTTTTGAATTATTTCATCCCAACCTCCTGCACATCCTGTGTTGATTATCTCCAGAAAAATAAACCAGTATATTCCAGTGAATTCAAGGGTGTAGGTTTTAGGCTTTTTTCTCCCCTTTTGTTTTGAAAATATTCCATATCAACATGTTATTAAACATACTGGTATATTTTATATGCACTCCTCCATATAAATGTGGAGGGTGGTTTGAACTTCTTATTTCTCATCTTCAGTACACCCAAGTTAATTTGTGTGATTCCTTCCATGGTTCCTCATGGAGATCACAGGAGAAGGAACAGTTTGTCCTGGACAAACACAGCTGTCCTGGTGATGTGGTGGCAGCCAGGCAAAGGTCCCAACACAGGCACAACACAGGCAGAGATGCTGGAGCTGGGGATGGTGACTGCAGCTGATGGAGAGAAGAAAGATGGTGCTGCCAATGCCAGCCAAGGTGCTGTGGGCCAAAGCTAGTTTTGGCAGCCTGGGTGAAGCCATCTCCAGACAGCCATTTCGTTCCTCACAGATACGTGCTCTGTGTCAGCCTGGGTTTCATGCTGCCTGGTTACTCTCTTACCGCAAAACACTTGGAAGAATTTTTGCAGGAGAGTAAGGACCATAAATAGAATTAAATAGAGGATATTGAAAACAACCTCTATCTTGGCATCACAAACACAATCAGCTGCTGCATCAGCTTGACCAGGTGGTTGAAACCTCCTCAGTGTGGTGCTGCTGCTGCCGCTGCTGCTGCGCACACAGATCCTCTGGTCCTCTGGAAGGACGAATCCTGCTGCAGCAGCAATGGGGACTTGTGGGGCACAGTCCTGTGGAAGGCAGACAGAAGCCAAGCTGGGAACTTACCACCCTTTCAGGGCTCTTTTCATTTTCCTGCCATCTGGCAGATCCCTCTTTGCAGCTCCAAGCTCAGCCCTGTTTCCAGGGCTCAGGGTTCTCCTTGTATCCGTGGGAGCTGTGAGAATGCTGACCCTCTCACACACAGCTGCAACTGAACCCTTCCTGACAGCCTGGCACTGAGATTGTGGGCATGACTGCACACACAGAGACTTTGCTTGGTGAACTCTGCTTCTTGAGATGGGTTTGTAAATGGCCTTAGAGAAGGACTTAAAATACTCTTCAGAAGAAATAATTAAAGTAGCATGAACACCCACAGTTTAACTTACCAGTATGACACTTATCAAGGTGATTTTTATTGTTATCCAGCTTAGGACAGTAGATTGTCCAAAAGCTTTTTTTTCAGAATAACCCTTGAAAGAGGCAATGAGAGGAATACACGAGAGGCAGGGTGATAAAACAGTATCAGGGTAGTACTAAGGTTATTGTATTGCTGGGATCCATATATATGTAAAATATACATAAATAGATAGGAAAAACAGTGGGAAGTGTCAGAATTTACTGATAAAGAAGTTATTTTGTTTAAACAGAATTACAGATAATTAGCCAGAACCTCATAAGGTTGAACCAAAGCTGGTTATACAGACATCAAAATGACAGATGACATTTAGCACTGCTGAAAGTAAATTCATGTGCATTGGTGGAAATGTTTTGCTCAGAGGACTAACTGAGTCCTAAGCTAACTGTAATGATTCAGGGGGGGAAAATATCTTCCTTTTATGTGGACAGTGCAACAGAGAAATTGTTGAATAGATGGTAAAAAGAAAGAAAAGAAAAAATGAAAGTGGATTACAGATTCATTATATTTAATCAGTGCACGAAAATTTCACTTGAAGTAGGTTTGTTCAGTCCATTAGAAGTGCAACAAGAAGGAAAGTTTCAAATGACGAAAAAAGACTGAGATGTTCAGGATGACTTACCTGGAAAAGAGATTAACTGGATGTAATATCAAGGGCACATAGTTCAGAAATGTTCACATACTTTTCTTATTTCTGTATTCCAAGGTAGAAATGGAACTTCAATTGTTTATCTATTTTACAAAAAAAAATGAAGGGTTCTGTTTTCTTGTCTCTTCCCCGTCCCCCCGTCCC
>VYXB01005042.1:52836-69529 GCA_013397135.1 Pachyramphus minor | reverse complement strand
GGAGAACTCTCGTTCTCCTTGGTTTTGACTGGAAATTTCTCTTGAGAGACTTGTTTTGCTAAAACTGCCGTGTCCCTTTTCAAAAATAAGTAGAGGATTTTGACAGGCTGATGTTGAAGGTCATGATTTTTGCTTCAAAAATTTCCTGACCATATTGGATAAAAAGAGAGAGAAAGATATCGTGGAACCTAGAAAGGAATATGCTTAAAAGAATATACTTCGTTTTCGTTTGCATGGTAAATTATTAGCCAAGGAAGATCTGTAAATACTTCAAGACCAAGGAACAAGTGGAAAGATGGTGTCCCTGCTGACATGACTTACACAGGTTTTAAGATACAAGAAATTAATATAACATATCTGCTCTCGTATAGTCAAGAGCTGCAGTCCTAGTACAAGTTCACTCAGAAGTTTGGCATCAGGAGTTTGTAACATCTACCCGTGTCAAAAAGCAGATTTTACACTTGTTGGGAATTAGCTTCTTCCCTTCCTAAGGTCTTCTTACCTCCTACACAGCTTGCAATGAGTTGCAGCAGAGCAAGACAGGCAAAGCTACATAATTAATGCACTAGAAAATTAACCTAGTGCTTGATGAAGCGATTTGTTCTTGGTGACATGATTCTGAATAATCACTTATCTCTTGCTTCCATTGAGTGAACAGTTTGCAAGCATCAGCAGCTATTGCAGGCAGTTACATCGCTGATCTATCATTCTTTCATGGCCACACCATATGGACAATAATAACTTAAATGGAGCCTAGCAGATGTTAAGGACACAGTGCATGGCTGGGAATGCACAGATAGGTCCAGTGTGTTTGCATTAATTGAGATGTTTAATTTTAAAATTTTTACCTAATAATTGAAAATATTTGCATTTGTCAACACATATACATAGTGAAAATCTGCAATTATGTTTCGTTAGAGTGATGAAGAAAGCAGATGGCACTACAGAGCAATATTTCTAGTTAATTGATTTTCTGAGCATGACTGCCTTTCTAAAAAGTATGGATTAAAATTAAAAATGGTAATTTTTCAATCGTTTAGATAACCAAGAGATTTTGTGTGTTGGTACTCAAATAGGGGAAGAGATCCTGTATAAACTCAAGATACATAAAAGTTAGTATTATTGTTTCCCTGATCTTTGCAAAATGCATTCCATCATTTGTATAGGGAACAGAAATGACATTCCTACACTGCTTAATACATATATACCTAGAAAATCAAGAAACTAAAAACATTTTTTAATCAATTTGGTTCTTTGATACTAACATGCATGAGGAGGAGTGTCTGAGCACCCCTTTAGTCATGAGCAATATCTCCAAATAGCATTCTCTTCTCGTCCCCCGAAGGCCCAGGAACAAGGGAAGTGCCACAGGAAAGCTTGGGCCCACAAATTGCCTCTTTGATAGCACAAAGCCCCCTGTCCTCCTCTTGTTCCCTTACTTACTCTGTGAACTGGGGGGGAAAAGTAATGGTGGCTGGGTGCTTCACAAAGGGTGGTGAAAACTTGCGAAGCCAACAGGAAACACCGTGCTGTACTGAAGCCAGCCTTGTGGCAGAGGGAAAATGTCTGGCTGTCACTGACAGACCTTGAGAACACAAACAATTTTACATGCAAGCACTTACACAGACACACATGTGTGCCCTTATCATGCACGCACACACACATGCATGCAAGCGCCTTTCACAACTCTCACAGATTAGTGTTTGGCTAACTCGACCTTTGGGCTGGCCCAGTACCTCTGGTTTTGTGACTAATGCAAATTTAAGAGCATTCTCTGAATTTTGAGGAAAAATCCTGTCCCTGGAAACTTCTGGGCTGAAGTAGTCTGTGTACTACTGTGCACGTGATAGGGTTATGAGGGTTATTCTACTTCCTCACAAAATAAAAAGGGGTTAGAATATTGTTCTATTTGCCACCTGCAAGCTCATTTTTATTCTAGTTTAACATGTTTCTCTTCATATAGAAAGCAATGAAAAAATATTTTTCTACTGAAGTTGAACTTGATAATAATAATATTATTATTATATTAATAATAATTGTAAGTATAATAAATTTACAGTGCAGAATCACAAATTGCACGTTAGTCAAAATGGAAAAAAATGTGGAAACTTTCACAATAAAGTAAAATACTGAACTGCTCACCATGTAAAACATCAGGTTGAATTATGTGAAGCAACTCAGAAGAAGTGAAGAACTCAAGGAGGGAAGGAAGGAAAGACGGAATGTTTAGAGTCCAACTAATGGACTCCAAATACTAAAAAAAGGGAAGTGGATTGTTTCAGGAAGCACTGCTGAGATGGACTGGGTGGAAAGCAATGGCTTTCTGTATTTTGAATGAACGAACTGCTGAAACATGTTGCATGTGTATTTTTACTGAGTTTTTGTGTTTATTCCAAACCCTAAAAATCAAAAATACCCTACTGCCTTGTGACATAGGCAAAATTCAGTACTTTTAGGAAGCATGTCTTGCATTTGTGACACAACTTAAGTGGACAAACAGTTGAATTCTCAGTACCAGAATGCAAGCAAAATGTGACTGGGGGCATTTGTGTCTTTCACAGCACCTCTGTATCTTAAAGGTATGGCCAAAAATCCTGATCGTTCTAGGACACTGGAGTCACGTTGTGCACATGTGGTCAGCATTATATTCATATGTGCTTCCCATCATAGTTCAGCTTGGAGCTAAAATCAGCAAATGCATATATAACAAAACACAGCTTTATCATTCCATCTCCATGGAGGCCAAAATAAATAGAAGGATATACTCTGAGATCCCCAAGCACTGTTGATACACAAATATATTGCAGTCATTCACTAATCTACAAATACAAGTATCCAGTGTGTTGTCTAAACACAGCAGAAACAGTGCACAGAATCTTCCCACAATTAAGCCAGACTATATGTCTGATAGTAAATAGTTATTCCCACTCTGCCTTGTGAAAATAGATGTTACAAATGACCTTGTGATTTGCAAGTTAGGGAGAAAGAGGGATTTCATGGAAAGTACTGGCCTGAATTCTGTGAGTAGTTTTACCTCTGAAAACAGGTACAGCACCCACTTCCTGTATTTCCACTCTGTATTCTAACCATTCAGGCCAAATTTCAGCTGTATCTTTTCTCACAGAAATGCCTCCCAGTTGCTCAGGGCTGCTGTCAACTTGCTACACTTCCGTAAAAATTAAAACACAAATGTCATTTTGAGCAAAACTGAAGAGACTTTTCTCCCAATTTTTATGATTACTCCACAGATTACAGTAGATATGTTTGTACCAGGTCTACCCGTTCTCGTTGTATCTTTGACCTTTTCCACTGATCAAAAGTGCAGGCATGCTCAGGCTTACAGCTGAAGACTGCAGTGTGGTTAATTTTTTCCCAAGTGGAAGGAGGGGTGACTGCTTATATCTCACACCATTGCCTTGGTGCAGCGTGCCTGAGGGGCTCTGTGGGTGAATATCAGAGTGATACTGCTCCCTAGTTCTTGTTCACTTCCTCCTTTTCCACCTGGTGACTTGCAATCCGTAATTTTGGGAGCAAACTAGGTGTTCCCAGCCCTCCCATCCATGTACGTTCTGGGTAATTAGCTGTTCCAGCTTTTCCTCATCCCAGAGGATCCACACTATCTAATGAGCTCAGAAGGAGGCAGAATAAAGCACTAATGGCATTCAGTGAGGATTTTAAGCAGAGAATAGTTAAGGAACAGAAACTAGAGTGAGAAAGCACTTACAGAGGCCCAGTGTAAGTCATCATGACTCATCAGAACGTAACTGAAAGAGCAATGACAAAAAAAAAAAAGTATTTTCAGGACAGAAACTGCTTCTCATTTGCAGAAAACAGGCAAGAAGGCAGGAGGCTATCATTGATGTTAATTAGTGACTCAATTATGACCAAAACATCAGACCTGTATTAATTTAAACAGAAAGACTGGTGTCTGCTTAAGCAGCTCTCTATTCCCTTATGCATCACTGCTCATTTGATCGGAAGAAACTCAGCTTACCAAATACTGACTTATTTTTGAAGAAAAAAGAAACCAAACCCACACAAGCCCCCAGACCATATTTTCAGCCCTCCTCCAGGCTCTCTCCAACATATCCATGCCCTTACTTTGTTAGATGTCCATCCCAGAGCTGGATGCAGCACTCCAGGTAGGGACTCATCAGACCAAGCAGAGGGGCAGAATCCCCTCCCTCACCATGCTGGCCATGCTACTTTGGATGCAACCCAGGACACAATTGGCTTTCTGGGCTGTGAGTGCACATTGCTGGGTCACGTCCAACCTCTCACCCACCAGAACCCCAAGTCCTTCTCAGCAAAGCTGCTCTCGACCTGGTCACCCCCAGCCCAGGAGCAGCACTTGGACTTGGCCTTGTTGAACCCATGAAATCCTCATGGCCCCACTTCTCAAGGTTGTCCAAGGCCCTCTGGATGGCATCCTATCCCTCAGGTGTGTCAATGGTGTCATCTGTAAATGTGCTGAGTATGCATTCTATCCCTTTGTCTGCATCTGTGTCAATGACATCTGTAGCCCTTCCCTTGTCCACTGATTGAGTCAGTCCACTGTAGGCCACTAGGCACTAGATCAGGCAGGACTTGCCCCTGGTGAAGCTGTGCTGGTTGTCTCAGATCACTGATTGGTGACTATTCTCCACATGGCTTAGCACAGCTTCCAGGAGTACCTGTTCCATGATCTCCCCAGGCACACAGGCTGATGGGTCAGTAGTACTTGGGGTCCTCCTTCCTACCCTTTTTAAAGATAGGTACAATATTTCCCTTTTTCCAGCCGTGTGGAAGTTCCCCTGACTGCTGTGACTTTTTGGCTATCATAGGAGTGGCTTGGCAACTGCACCAGAGAATTCCCTCAGGACTCTGGGATGCATCTCAGTTTCATGGCTGTTAAAACCTGAAAGCTGAACTGCTGTAAAAGGCTGAGTCCAAACCCACAAAAAAAGTGTAATCTGCTAACAAATATTGTCACCTTTCTAATAATTTATTACATATTATATTTTTCTATATATAACATATATATTATATTTCTAATATAATGCTGCTTCAAGACTCACAGAGAAACTTAGTTCCCCTAGATAGCACTGGCTTTGTTTAAATACCCTTAAAAGTTAAAGCATATGTGCAAGGAAAGAAAACATGGTTTTAAAAATTACTAGATTGTGAGTGAGGTGGGATAATGTATGAAGAGTGCAGGATGTGGTAACAACCTGCAGGTTACAGCTGTGTCTCTAGAAGTGAGATGAAATTATTCTACATCATTTGGGTACTGGGAATCTCATAGGGTCATTAGAAGAGTTTGGAGCTCACTAAGAACTACATTTCTGCACAATTAGCACAACTGCTTGGCAATGATGCTAAAAAAAAGGCCACAGAATTTCTGGCACTACCCATGGCCAATAGCTGTACCAGTATTATCAGTTTTAGGCCCTTCATTTTCTAAGTGTGTAGCTGAAGATACATACACTACCTGTTGTTTTTGTCTCTTTTACTTTCTACTTCCTTTGATCCACATGAGTTACCAGTTATTAAGTTGTCAAAAAACCCTTTTTTAAATTTGAGACTATATTTAGAACTAATTATGGTTTTTCAGGAAGCGTGATAGGCTAATTTCAGGACATGAAGAGCCTCTGATTACATAGACATTTGGAAAGTGTTTAAACCAACAAAAGACCAGAGTAGGATGAACCATTCCAAGAAGAAGAAGCAGAAGTCATCATCTGATGATGTGTAAAATCACAGCTTTATCTGGCCTCCCATGCCAACTGTAAAGCCTGTCACTAGAAACAGTAGCATGTCTATGGGGTTTCCAGAAGATGAATTATTTCTCTCCACTTTGAAAATATCAGGCATCGTGACCACTACATATATGCAACTGGGAAGCAGCACAGAGCAACCAACTAGTGCACAGCAAACTCACTCTCCTCTCCCACTGCCGCTCTGTGTGGTCTCTGAGCAACTGATACAACCAAGTGCCTGTACCTTGATGACTTGCTGCTTGTTGCCATCATCATGCACACACCAGCCATGAATCAGAACATTCTCACCTTGGTTTTAAAGAGGGAGATTGAAGCAATTACATTGTGCCCCAGTCTGCTCAATTATTAAATCATCATCTAAACTACTCTTGGTTATGCACCCACAACCTAGCATACATATTCATAATCTATTACTTGGGAAAGTTGGCTCCTGAGGGCCCTCCTTGACAGACCACATCTATACCAGGGTTTTTTCAGATGCTGTTCTCCAGGCTGCAGCACAATGGTCTGGCTTTGGTCATTCTTACTGATACAGTTAAGACCAAATGCCTGAGAGGTGAACATCAAGCGACCTGACCTCACAGCATTTTCCATCACTACAACAATGTGGGGTATGGATGTGGTGACAGCAAGGGCGGTAAATGCTCGAGTAAGAAACAAGAATTTAGCTAAATCAGCAATTCAGTTGAACTTAAATATTCAACCAAAGAAGATAGAATGCCTAGAGTACTACCCCAGGTCTTTCCATAAACCTGGCTGCAAGCACAGTCCTTGCACTCAATGAGAAAATAGTAGGTTGGGGAAAGTGATGTTCTGATTTCTTCAAAGGCTTAGCAACAGTCATGCCAAAACTCACTGATTTTCAGTATGACACATAGCGTTCTCAGTACTCATGGCATAGAAATACAGTATTTTATTTACACATATTTAGGTTTCTCAATCACAGCCAAGATCTAGTTAAAAGCAAACAAACAACATGGAAAATTCAGGGCATTGGCTTTCCCAGAATGACCAGAAGTGAAACACTAACACTAGTTTGGTCAGCTGACTGTCCAAGAGTGTCACTTAGGGAAATAATAATAATGGCCAGACTTCGCGAACGAAGATCTGTGGAAGGTCTTTGTACGCCTTCCAGCCTGCGCATTGGATTTATTTTAGGTGGGACACAGTGCGCGCAGAACTGAGCCCACCCTTTGATCCTAAGGTTCATCTGCCGGGGCCAAGCGAGCTTGGACAGTGGCAGCGAGGTCCTCAGGACGTAGGTGGATTGCCTTACAGGGCTAACGGGCTCCACCTGCCCGGGGAGTGTCCCTGACCGGGAATCGAACCCGGGCCTCGGCAGTTACAGTGCCGTGTCCTTAACCACTAGACCACCAGGGGCTCCCACTTAGGGAAATAAGAAGTAATAAAACCCCCTAGTAATTATCTTTTCCCAATTTTGCCTTATCTTTAATGGGAAACGAAAGAAACATTGAGATGAGATGATGTTTATTTAATTATTTATTTAAATGCAGCAGGACTTTGTCACCAGATGTCCTCTGCTGCCTTTGTGTTAACCTTTGTCTTCCCTGGCTTGGAATTGCTTATCTTTATACGGAGGAAAAGTCAATTTTCTTATTTTCCTACTTTAATAAATAATCTGTATAGAACGTTCCCCACAAAGACACAGGACTCAAAAGTTATTAAGAAAACATTCAAACAACAAATCTTGCTTAGAAAAGTGTAGTAGTTGCAGAACCATAATCAGGTTCCCACCCATTAAAGTTTCGTATCTTGTTGATTTGACCAGTTTGACCATGATAGCAACTCTTGGACTGTTGTGGTGAAGGTATTGCTGTTTTCCAGGCTGCATATGCTAAATTAGTGACAGTCTGTTGTTTGGAAAGCAGGGTAGGTAAATATCACTTGCATCTGAACAATCTGAAAAAACAGTCACCATGATCACAACTGATATTAGGCAACAACCATACAGTGTCTCAATGAGGTGCATATAATTAATGCGGATTCTATTCTTGCCTTATGAGCAACGCATATCATGCACGCATATTCAGACCTCTCCTCCAGTCATGTTATTATCTCTTGGTTTTGGTTATGGATAAGAATGGCCAGACTCCTGTTGTTTTAATTTGTACTATGTATCTTCCTCTGTTCATCCCACATAGTGCAGAAGTGGTTGAAGTATCAAATTTAATGATACTGCATTTGTATCCAACTGTCCCAGAAACTGCAAAGTTTTTATTCAAGATTAGTCTGTCACTAATGTATGTATAATTCTACTGGAACACAGGAATAGAAGCAGGTAGTTCCGGATAGTGTGAATTTGACAGGATAAAATTTTCCTTTTTCAGGAAAATGAGCTGAACGTGAAACCATATGTAGGCTTCAGCCATCCTCTTTCTGCCTCTTTGGAATTTGTCCCTCCTCATTTAACCCTATACTGATTATGCCTTCCCCAAGTGCAAGGGCTACATTTTTATCCAGTCATACCTTCAGGGATAATGAATGGGAATATTTATTCTGTATGTTCATATCTGTTTTAATATTTGTATGAGATAATAACACTCTGAACAAATATTTTTAAATCTACCAGAGTACAATCCTATAAATTAGCTTCCCACAAATGAGGATGGGTGGACAGACAGCTAGGTAGTTACTCCAGAGGAGGTTTGTCCTCAGTATTACGGACATTCACTCCTCTCCTAGAAAACAATTCTCACACAATAACAAATTGTTGTCTCACCTGCCTTTGCTTGCCAAGATCAAGACAAATTCCGGTGATAAGGAAATGCTAGTTTTAAATGCATAACTTTTAACTCTGAGCTAACTCCTATCAGCAACCCAGTGGCAGGGAGACTGAGCTTCAGGGAAAAAAAAAAAGTCACCCTTCTCATTTCTGCATTTAGGACCCCCACGTTCAGGAGTTTCATCTGCTCCACTGTTCTGTGCTGCAGTGTTCCTCTTAGTACATATGTTGTAGTGGTGTTTTTTGCTGAAGAAGCACCCGAATCTGGTGAAATTATCAGAGACAATTACCACATCTTGATAACTGCCTGCATAGTGTGGTGGCTGTGGAGATTGAATTATCCATCCATCCTGGAAATGGTCTGGCTGGGAGAGACCAAGGAGTAGTGACA
Source organism: Pachyramphus minor (assembly GCA_013397135.1). Lineage (NCBI taxonomy): Eukaryota > Metazoa > Chordata > Aves > Passeriformes > Tyrannidae > Pachyramphus > Pachyramphus minor. The sequence goes on along the minus strand of VYXB01005042.1, from coordinate 60,636 downwards.
AAAAACATGCAACAGCATGGAGTGTCAGCCTCTTGTGTATCTTCTGTGGGTGCACAGAGGGACCCCAGTCCCCACAGTTCAGGGATTTTCAAGTACATTCAATGTATATTCATTAGAATTAGAAAATGTCATTAAGATATGCCTATTAAAACTGTATTTGAAGAGTCTAATTTTTTTTTCTGTAAAAGGTTTAAAGTCTACCATTCAATATGAAAGTCTCTTATAAAGAATTCAGAAGGTTTTATCACAAAATATGCTGTATACTAACACTAACAGTCTTCCCACTTACACTTAAGTATTAAAAGTTTGCTGTTTGAATATCAGCCCAATATGTCAAAGTCTTATTGTTATCAAAATGGTTTTTTCCTTTTTTCTGAGTACATCTGTACTATTGATGTTTTTATGCATTTGACTAATATTGCCTCTGTTAAGGGAGGTTTCATGTACTCCCTTAGTGTACTGAGCAGCTTCCCAATGAATCACTTTTCTCTGTTTGCTTTGAAACATCAAAAAATTACTGTGACAGCACAGGGAAGGTGATGAATTCAATTTCTCCGTTATGTTCAGGGATACATAGTAAGTCATGGTACAGTTAGTCACCATAGTGGTAAGCATGTCAGGATTTTATGCATTTGCTGCCTCTCTTTCATTGTACTTCATATCCTCTGAATGTCATTTCACTGTCTTCTGAAAACAATTCACTCATTTTTTAATTACCTCCATAACTTCCTTTTCTTTTCACCCTGACAATACTACTTTGCACTGATAATTTGTGTTTATCATAGATTACACAGGCCCAGCATTATGAGGGGAAGGGCTTGTAATTAACCATGCTGTTATGTTGTTTAGCTTCATGTTTCTTCAAAACATCCTTTTATGTGATATCATCACTTATAAATCTCTGCAAAATAGTCATAAAAAGATTTCAGTCTGATAGGAAGGGGGATCTCTCAAACCATAACAGGTGACAGCACTTGAGAAAATATATAGCTCAGCTTACACTTGCTACTGTAGCCAAATCAAAGAATAAGATTGAGGCCTCAACTCATACAGGGTAAAAAAATTAATGATGAAAATGGTGAGATGATGATGGTGATGATGATGATGACAACTAAGATGAGTGGTTGGTCTAGAGGAATAAAATCACAGGTAAAATCCAAACCCATTCATGGAAACATGCTAATAAATCAAATTGTACTTTGGAAAAGTGCAAAACCAGCAGCATACAACAGCTCGGAGTAGATGAACAGGAAGCAGTGACAATTGATTTGGGGATGTACCACAGGGGTTCCTACAGGAACTTTCCATTTTTTCAGCTGTGCCACCAATCATAGTTCAACCAAAGAGGAGATACAGCACAGTGACCTTTTGCAGATGTCAAAGATGCTGTGGCTGTGAATAATAACTGAGGAAAAGAGATCGTTATGGCAGGTCGCTGGATTGCGTGACGTTACATCACATCACATTCTTCATAATCTAAATATATATTGTGGAGGCAAAAGACCAGAAAGTATTAACCCAAACCAGAAAACTCAACTCAGCAGCAAATATTTCATCATCAGTATTAAACGCAAACTGAAAAAAAACCCAAAGCCTCATGAACCAAAGTTAGTTGCTGAGCCAAGTTCACATATCAATATCCAGACATACTTATGTGGTCACTCAGAATCATGTTTTTATCCCAGTCTTTTCCTTTGTTATTGAACTCTTACTTATGAGCTGAAATAGTTTCTTTTAAGTTTATATTCAGTTTAAAACCTGGAATCACATTATTTTTTGTAATATGTGTCTGTATTATATCTGCAAGTAATCTGGCTATCTGTAGAATGGATATGTTCAAAGTACATTAGAGGCACTATGCAATAAGTATGTGTTCTTTTGTGTCTGATTTTTATTTCTGTAATACTAAAATTACAGTCTCACTTATGTTGAAAACCATATGCATAACACTGATATGCTCCAGATTTGTTTGGTGATTTTCTCCATAATGATAGGAATTCATTAAGCTTTCTAAGCAATTAGGGCCTTTGTAAGCAGGTAGGGCAAGTTTTGGTCTGTCATGGTGTTACACTAAGTCTTGCATAACTATAAAGATATTAAAATATATATATTATAGATATCTGTTTGCAATATAAGTAGCATTCTCAGTAAAGAAGAAAGTGATTTTTAAAGTGGGAATAGGAGGAAAAGCAGGTTAGAACTCCACCATCAGCTACGATTTCTCTTATTTTTGCATCAATCAAGGAGAAAGCAAGGGTAGATGTTTGTGTACCAAATCTCTCCAAGATGATTGCACTGAAGCCTGCCCATTTCCCTCCTTGAAAGCTTTTCTTCAGGTTTTTGGTTTTTTTGTNGTGGGTGTTGTGACAAACTGTGATTTTTTGCAATGATAACTGATGAAAGGTGGTGACAATGAGCAAACAACTTGGCTTCTTTAGTGAGAAGGCAAGTCTCATTCCAATCTGAGGGCTTCTCTCAGGTGCAACATCTGTGCAGTAGAGTTTTTATGCTAGAAAATTCTCACTGGAAACTCAGCTTTATCTCTCCACTGATTTGCTTGAGAGCTCAAGCACACTCATCAGTCAGATAAAACACTACTAAAACTAGATGATTTCCAACTGACTCTGAAAAGTCTACTACGGTATATTAATTTCAAAACAAAGCACCATTGCCCCTTGGATGTTTTTTAAAGTATATACATTCTTACCTGGAATTACTGGTTTCATGATAAATGATTTTCTGGTTGTTAATAAATTGTTCTATCTTTTCTGGCTTCCCAGACAAGCTTCAGAAGTATACAGGTAGGGTAAACGGTTTAGCATATATATGCATATGACTGAACTATTCTAGCTGAGGTACACAGTTTATATTTCCTAAGATCCTGTTTGGAAGACAGTGATTTCCACAAAAATGTTATGTGAACCCATAGTCTTACTATTTCTTTTATGATTAACAATGTAACTCCTAAAGAAAAAAAAAATGTGAGATTTTGGGTCCTATGGGGGAGCATGGCTATAAATTCTTTCTCTGAAAGCATAACAGGGGGTTTTGTCTTTTTTTTTTCTTCTTCTTTTTAAATCAAGGAGAAGGACAGCAAGGAAATCATATCAATATGAATGAGAGTTCAAAAAGTACTTCTAAGAAATACGTATATAAAGTCCAACCAGGAACAACTTTACTGCAGTTCAGGTCCTGGCTTTCATTAATGCTAAAGGCAATTGCAACTTTTCACAGATAACATCAGCAACCTTATATATATATTGTCAAAACACTGCTGCATTGAAGACACTCAAATATCAAGATAAAAACCTGCTTCTTGGGTTTACATAATTCCTGGAAATATTTACCCACTGATGGTCTGAATGTGTACAAATCACAGGGAACAAGCTCTCGCTGCCCCACTCTCAGATCCCATCAGGAGCAAACTCCACTGAAGAGCATGAACATAGTTTCAAGTTTAATGACCCCACCACCAGATTTCACAGCCAACAATGAGTTATCCAAAAAATGTAGGAAAAAAATTAATTACTTAGGGTTTTTTAAAGTATTTGTAGATGTTTTACTCATGGGTCTCAAATTTAGTGGCCCATTTTACACGCTTTGGAGCAGGTCTTTCTTCAGTACTGCAGAGTTGGATCTTAAAAGGGGTAAATTCTGTGATGCTCAGTACTGAAAGCCACTTCCCTGTGTTAAATCTAGAAAAAGAGTTTTACAGTGCTCATGAATTTGTTCTGGTTCTGATCCAGCTGCTATCTAAAGCAGGGTTAGTGTAGTTCTGTACGGAGCATGGAGCTTGTGGTGAGCTCCACAGAAAGACATTTACTCACTGCTGTGCTGTGAAGATGTCAGGACACAAATCTCCTGGATCTCAGTGAATGTCCAGGCATTTTTTGAAATCCAAGTTACTGAAGAAAGGACCCAGATCATTCCTAGGAAGCTAGGTGGGCATGGAAAATTACAGCAGATCCATTTCACTCAAAGGAAGAGGCTTATAGTGAAGAACAACAGTATTGCTGGTCACCCACCAGGGTCCCTGACTCAAATGTCTGGAAAGAGGCTGGAACTGTTCTTCCTACAACATATTTCTCAGATAAACAGAGATTGCTGTTTTCCCCACTTACACTTACTTTCCCCACTTACTTCTCTTTACAAACATGCATGAAAATAACAGTGAGGATCAATAGGTAAATTGTAAGAGAAAATGTTTTGAAAACTTTTCTAAGCAATATAACATTTTTATGCTAGAGTAATTAAGATAGACAAATTCTTTCCACAAACTGGAAGCTAAGTTTGTGTTACTTTAGTCTTCAGTCATTGCAAGAGAAGCTAAATGCCTTAAACAAATGGTAGCACAGCCTGTGGTTGTATAGCCTGAAGGACACAGATAAGCTGCTACCACAAAAGCCCCACAGACCTTGGAATGCATCAGGCCATCTAAGGACCTGGGTCTTTCCGTGGCCTTGTCAATGTGGCAAGAGGCTGATAGCCATTGACTTCGGTATAGAATTGAAGAAACATCTTCCAAAACCAGTGCTTGAAAAACCAATGCTTGGAAAACGTGTCAGATTTTTAAGTATGGTAAACAGTGATCTGGGTGAGACTGATCTAGGAAGGAAGCAGATGGCACTGGGGAATCCTGGCAGAGACAAGATCACATGCTAATGAGTCTTTTAAAAACAAGAAGAGGTCTGGGAATGGGCAGATGGAGCAGTGTAATGGCTGGGAGTAATATGGAAAAAGAAGGCTTCATTTTAATTACTAATTTTTTAATTGAGAGTATTACAAACATGAATCAGGTGGGACTGGGCAGTTGTGAAAGGACATCTGGGACAAGATAAAGGATGGCAGAGATTTTGGAACTAAAAGAAGGGTTCTGCTTTGTGGGGGTGCTTGACAGCACTGCATCATATCTGCCCAGGCCTGGAAGCCAGCTGGGGATTTCTCTCCTCAGCCTCGAAGACACTTTTTTTATCCCCTGGGCGAGTACTATGGGCCAAGAATCAAAAAGCTTGTTAATCTGTAAAGTATTTCTGCAGAGTTACATCTTTCTGCTCATTTTAAGAGCATGATATAAACACATTATAAAGATGGTGAGTAGCAGAATATTTTTTTCTTAACCATATTATTTTTTTCTCAGTGCTCATAGTGCATTTAAAATCAGAAAAGGGTGATATGTAGAACAACTCTAAAATTACTTCCGTGAAGCAATGTGTATGCAGAGACTTCAGGGTCCCATAGTCAGCAGCAGTTATGCTGTTGATGGGTACTATGCACAGGCTGATACATCTATAGATTTTTATAGATGTATGTAGACATAAACAGAAAGTAAGAGTCATCAGTTACAGTTACTGTTACCTTCTGCAGGGAATCATTTAAAACCACTTAACTTGAAATTTTGACTTGAGCAATTCCTTTTGTACCAACAATGATGATCCTTCAAATACCAATAGATTCATGACAGTTTATTTCAATGAGAGACCATGCCTGGGGTTGATGCTATTGCTTTTGGCAGTAATATAACTTCTCTAAATTTGAAAACATTTGCATCTATAATTTATGCAGTAAGAAGTAGCAATTCAGTTGCTTCACACAGCTTTTGAGTCCTCAACAATTTTGTGTGTCCCCCCCCCCCAAGGTAATGGTTCTGTTTATTTTAAGCCAAATTTACTTTACTAAGCAAAGAAAGACCTCATCCATATGAATTGAGGTTATAAGAGATGTTATAAGAATAAATAAGATTAACTTTTATTCAGAGGGAATCGCAAAATACTCAGAGCAGCTAGAGCAGGTAAATATGGTCTTTGGACTGCTTTTACAAAAAATTCTTTCCCTAAAAGGGTGATAATGTAAGGACTATCCACACATCCCATCTAGGGTGTGTGAAGGGTTTGCTCAGTCAAGGCCCACATCCCAAGTGAAGCAATAAATTGAAAATTCAATAAAACTCTTTTTGACACAACTAAGCTAACATTGCCCTGACCAAACACCGGTGTCCTACACACTCTGCATTTTGGGGTGAAAAAAAAATCCAATCGCAGCAACATTAAACAGAAGTTCATTAGTAATTCAGTGCCTGCCTACCAAGACAACATGAAAGGTACCTCTTAAAAAATTAATAATAAAATGAAAAAAGGAAAAATGCAGGACTGATTTTATTTGTTTAAATTTCACTGGAATAAAGCCTTTTTTACTTCACTGCCCTCTGCTACTTACCTACTTCCTAGATGAAGAGAGAGATTTACATTTATGCCAGTGGGAGGCTTTGTCTGATTTAAGTCTCCCAGAGGTTTTACAGCATATTCACCCTCTTTTTTCCATGTGCTTCTCTCTTCCTCCATTCTGTTACTATATTTCTTCAACACTGTATTGCCATGGAGCAAAGCTGCAAAGTCCAGAACACTGCTTCTACTGAGCCAGAGCTGTACTTGGATGAAAACCCCAGGAAATCTTGAATCGTGACATATTCTTAGTAGTAAATTTAGTGTGGGCTTTTTAGACATTGGTTATTTTGGTCCTGCACACTCCAGATCCTTATCTATAAGGTGGAATGAAGGTCATTCTCTGTCCGACCTTGTTGCAGGCTGCAGAGGGGAGTCCTGCCCTGGTGGAAGTGTCTGCCCTGAGGGTATAGTCTTCACTTACTCTCAGAAGAGCATTGTGCCTCCTTGTCTGCCAGGAACTGAGATCCTCTTTCACCAAAAGAGTACTAAATGTGTTTCCTCACTTGCTGGCCCACAACACACAGCAGAACCAAACAGGAGGTTATGCTGCAGTCAACAGTGTAGAGGCATAGCTGTGTTTTTCTTACTTCACATTTTCAGTATTGCTGTTGTGGAAAAGTTCCTGATTGTGTCCTGGGACCTCTTTACCTTCTCATGTAGCAGATGCCTGAAATTGCATGGATTAATGTGACTGATTAACACTTTGGTTTTCCGTTTCTGTAGTGTTTGGTACCTGCAGTACAATCCTGAGAACTGTGAAAGAGGAAAATGAGAGTTGTGAGTGGGAAAGAGAGGGAGTAAAAAAGCCAATGGAAAGGAAAATTTTGCTGTCAGTATTTAACTGGCATGAAGTGCTGATTTCTAGTTGATATTTCATGTCTTTAATGATGATTGCCTCTGTCTGTTGAAGACAAGCACATTACTTTCAGATATTCCTAAACAGCAAAATGCATGAAAAAGACTGAAATGAGAAACTTGTCAATATCTTACATAACCTGTTTTTAGATCCTATGATATCAGTAAAACCAAATGCATGAGCCTGCAAGTAAGATTTTAGAAAGCAAAAAGGTTTTGACATTCACACTTGCCTGTCTTAAATCATTGCCCTGTGATGGCTACAAAGGCATACATAATACATGCCTGAAAAGAGTCCTTTGGAAACTTCACCCTGGGTCCTGATAAAGGATAGCTTGTTGTTATGTACCCACTAGTCACCAAACACATTTAAGTTCTCTCTCTAGCACAATTGTGATACCTCTAAGTTTTTCAAAGAACCCAAACATCAGAGCAGATAATTTGCAATGGTATAGCAAAGCCTTACTTTCAGAAAACAGGAGTGTAATGTGCAGACCCACAGCTATATTTGTGAATTTGACTAACTTCTCAGCTGCACTCGTGCCAGGTTCAACGGGAATTCCTCTGCGTGTTGATGGGAATATTGCTATGACTTATGATATAACTTGGGCTCAGGAGTAAATTGCTCCACAGTGTGTTAAGCAATTACTCTAGGAGGACAATCAGGATATTCAACTAAAAAAAAAAAAAAAAAAAAAAAAAAAACAACAAAACCCTTCCACAC
>VYXB01005042.1:22186-52829 GCA_013397135.1 Pachyramphus minor | reverse complement strand
CCAGCTAAACACTTTCACAGCACAAGTAGTATCTCTCACACCAAGCAGAGAATGGTCCCAAGGCACAGGGGAGGCTGCCACCCTCCCCCTCCTTGCTCAGAATCTATCCTGACGCACACCATGGCCTTTTTGGGGTCACGAGTTTGTGAAGTGCTAAATTCCTGCTCCTCTAACTTGGCTTTGACACTGCTAGGTTGTTGATATGCAATGCCTCCTCCAGTACACTACCTAGTCAGCATGGCACCGTCCTTATCATTGCTTGTTTACTATAACCCTGGGACAGTGTTTAGCTCCTTGCAAACATTTGTTTTCATAAAACATTGGATAGGTATTTCTACATCTCTGTATTTTGCCCTTTTTTAGCTCTTGGACTTATATTTTCCCTCCCTGGAAATTCAATTTATGAGAGCAACTCAGAGGTTTTCTTACTTGATGTTTCAAATTTGGTAGTTTCCCATTTTGGGGGTTTTGCCTCTCCTGACACTTAAAGACAGGTACTAATTTAAAGTTTATGTCTGCATGAAAAGATTCCTGAAATATATTAGCTGACTTGAATGCACTCTCTCTCAGATACATAGGAATTTCACTTCTGATTATACTGTACAGAGGGTTGCATAAAAATGTGGCAATATGACTTTAAGTTTAATTTTAGTACCATTACTAATGCCAAGGTATATGGTGACTTTATTGCATTACTGATGCCCAGGTATATCTCACTGACAAGCCGTTACAGCACACATACTGGTATATTTGTGCTGCTTAGTCATATATATATGACTAAGGAGATTATAATTTCTAAAATAATATTGATACTATAAGTTTAAGGTTTCTTCAAGTCCTCTGTTTCTGCTGCCAGTACTCAGATACTCCTGAAATGTCTGTAGTGGGATGATTTGCTATGCCTTGCCTGAGAAGGAGAAGAATTTTAAGAAGGCTTTTTGGCACAGATTCAAGATAAAAGCATGTTCCTTTTACGCAGTATCGCAATTCCCTGGATGATTAACAAACCACACTTAGCATATGCTTCTGATACTTCGAATATCTTTCCACGGATGTGGTCATAACATTATTTTTTATACTGTCAGGAGACAATAAAGGGATTAAATCTAGCGAAAAATGCTGTGTTGGATTCCTTCGCTTACAGCAAGATTGTACTGGCTCCCTTGCAATTTTGGATGTGAATTACATTGAAAAAATGTAATTATGGCAATATTCCTGAGAATAAGGCAAGAATTTGTAAGGGGAATGCTACTAACACTATCATGTAAAACTTGCATCTTTATTTTTAGTCATTGTAATAAAGGGAATCATACATAACACCCCAGGATTTTTACTATTAAAAAACCAGCATGACTTCAGATCCAGCTAAGTATAAACTCATACAAGGAAAAATATTTTAAAAGTCTGCATGTATGTAGATCACAAAGCTGCTTCCCCCCCACCCCCATAAGCTCCCCTTGGAAGGTATTAAATAGATTCAGGCATGTGCAAACTTTAAATTTAGCCCATCAGCTATCATGACAGCTGAATGGCTCCACAGAGTGGCAGGTGCCATTGATGGTATACACATTTCAGTGCTCAGAGCTATGCCTGTGGAAAGTGTATACTGTACATTCCAGATTCAGCTGTACCCTGGGATAAGCATTTCTGCACTGCGGATGTTCCTTGTATGCCAGGACTGCTGGTGCAGTCCACCAGCCCTGTTCAGACCTGGCATTGTCACCAGCTGGAATGCAAGATGGGACGCTACGTTCCTTTACAGGGAAGACTGGTGTTTCTAAGCACACAGCCCTGTCATTCCTGACAAACAGATGGTCATAAAATCCATAAATGAGTTCACAGACATGGCCAGAAATTTCCTTCATGGCCCTGGAATGAATTACAACAACTTTTCACAGGTTCTCCACTGCTTAGGCTTGCCTCGTCTATAACAGGAGACAAGAACATAGGTCATTTTATATGAGGAGAAGCAAGGATAATTTCAGAGGAGAGTCAGCACGAGGGCAAAAAGAAAAGGCACACCAGCTCTGACCTAGCAGAGCACAAGTGATACCCATCAGCCAGGCTCCTCTGCAAGAACCACATTTCCAATTTGGTGATGTCATCAGTGTGTCTTCACTATTATGACTGCTGCTCCAAAGACATCTGGATGAAACTAGTCCTAGATCTTCCAGCACTTCCAGAACTGAGTCATCCACATTAAGGGAATACCCTCTCAGAGTGAGTCATCTCACATGTCCTTTGGTGGTCCTCAGCTTCTCAATTTGTCTTTTGACTTAGAACTGAGCACTTGTCTTTGAGCAAGGTTAGTTTTGCCTCACCATACTCCAAAGAGGATGTCATTATGCAGGAATCTCCATCAGGAATTTAGGTCTGCCAAAATACACCTCTTGAGTCAGCCACCCCATGAAGATAGCCCTCATCTCTTCACCACAATAGTCATTTCACCTTCCAGTCACCCCAGGGAAGGGAAAATCCTACCTGAAGAAGTGTTGTATGACATCTGCCATGGTTGGTCATGACTTCCTACTCATATAGGCTAAGTAAGGAGGCTTCACTACTTGGCACCCCAAAGTGATATTGGAGGAACATATTTAGTGGACAAAAAAACAACAGAAAGTTTTAAAGAGGCCATGGGAAACACAACACAGAGAGAAAATGCCTTTCAAGCTAATTATTGCTCAGTCTCTCAGCTGAGTGAGAAGAAAGCAAGAGGAAATGCTGCACAGAAAGAGGCCATCCTCACCATAGGCCAAGACCTTTGCAAAAGGAACGGGAATGCTCTTGCCTTCTGAAGCAGCATAGCCAGGAGAAGAAACTCTGGGACCTATTTAAAGCTGAACCAGTTGCTATGAAGGACATGATGTTTTTCATCCTGGCTCCAAGATATTAAAAAGTCTTGCAGATGTATTTAAAGGACACTGACAACACCTGAACTTTGGAAAAATACAAGGGTGGTTGTGGGTTGTAAGGAGGATAAAAGTGAATTACATCAAATTGTGGCTGCCCTTGTGGTTCCAGCATGGACCTATGTTCTCAAGCCCAGCAGGTCTGAGCAGGAGACGTACAGATGCGCTGCCCTGAAGGCTCCAAAAGCCTCCAAGGAAAGAATAGTTAAACGAGAAAACATCTAGTAGCAGAGCTGAAGAACCACTTTTTTCCCTGTTTTTACTTATTATATGTTTGGAGGAGGTGGAGATTGTCTGATACTGAATGACCTTCATAGACTGCTTGAACTGTCTGAGGTCTCCGCTAACAGTTCTATTCTTCATTTTGTCTTGATGTTTCCCAGGTTTGGGCTGCTTTTTTTTTCCATTACAACTTATGTCAGTATTCTGCTTATCTGACAGAAGGGAAAAGAGTTCAGGGTAGTGTACCTGACTTTAGTTCATATGTTTGACATCAGACACTGAAATAAAAAAGAATAACCCTGAACTTAGAAACCGACTGTCAAGAATGCAAATGTATTTAGAAGGCTCCAATTTTCACAAACACCTGAGCCTGGTACTGGAAATATAAACACAAAAACATTTTTTTGTTGTTGTTGTAGAATTGGTATTCAATCTCTAATTTGCTCCTGTAAGAACATCTGTCTTAATCTATCATTTGGTGAAATTTGGCCAAACAGTGAGTAGTTTATCTTCCCTCTAAGTGAAATGAATAAATCATATAGAAATGTCTGTAGCACATTACCTATGAAGAAAAATGTACTTTTCAAACTGGACACATTTATTCCTTTTTTGTAGTTAAAAAGACAAACATTTCTTTCCACAGACTCTTTGACACATCAAGATGATGACTGCTCTATTGAGTGCAAAATGTCATGAAAACTGGAGCAAGTAAAGGTGCTATATAATTTTTGTGCTGAAACAACTCCATCTAAATGCAATCCAACAATATTACATATCTGAACTTCACAAGGGAAACAAAGAGAAGGTACTTAAGACAGAATTTTCTTTTCCTCTGCATTTCTTTTTTTAAATCATAGTGACAGTTTGACTCTAAATACTGAGAAAAATCTCTCTTAAATACCATATAGTAAAACTATATACTCCTCAGAATCTGAACTCTACTGCTCTGGACATGAGTCACATCTTAGTTGTCTCTTCACATTGCTAACCCGAGTAACAGTCCACCTCTTCTAGATTAAAGATTGAAATTGACACTTGCTAGGTTTGAGGGGTGTTTAAGGACATTTATTAGCTTTTAGTGGAAGATATTTTAAAATTAATTCATTTTTTTACCAATTCTACCTTTTCTTTACTTTTACATTGCATTCAACTCAAGCTGTTTCCTAGATCAACTCCAGTACTGAAGTCGAACTACATCTTCCCACTGCAGTTAGTGGGCACTGCATTTGATTCTGGCAGTTGAGTAGTCACCATAAAGAGTGAGGACAATGCAGGCAAGGGGAAGTCCTTCCTCCTTTGGTATCCTCTGAGGGAGATGATGTTCACATGCTGCAACACAAGTCCTCGGGAAGGCTGCTGGGCCTCTGTGGGAGCACTGGGCAGCCCAAGCTGACTAAGGCTATTCGGTACAAGGGCAGCAGGGAATGAGATTTGCTTCATCTCTACCTCCCTGGTGGAGCAACATGGCAGCAGGGTGGAAGACATCATTGGGAATGGCCTACATGTGCAATCAAACTATACTTCTATTGACCAAAATGACAAGGAATTTTTGCCTGATGTGTATTGTATTGTATCTCTTTTCCAAATGAAGTCCCTGGATTGCTTTTACCAGCTGCTTCTCTTACTGCTGCCATATCATTTCACAAAAATATTAATTCTTTTGCTAAAATATGGGTAATGTGCAGCATGATTTTCTTTAAATATAGGCCAAATATGTCTTCACATAACTACAGAAATGCAATCCCAACAATTCCTTAGCTATACCTGAAGAAGTTTGAACCCATAATAACTAAACTGTTCCGGGCTTTGGACTAGCACTGTGGTACAAATTGTAATACCAGCCTATTCTTGTCCATAACCATATTCAAAGAAGTTGTACATGCATTGTATATGTCCTGTCGTTTAGATTATAGGGAAGTTAAAAATGGAATATAGAACATCCTGGACAACTGCTGATTTTTCATGGGTGCATTGACTGAATAACTTGCACACAGGGCTTAATGACCTATTACTATTCTTCAGGAACAAGAGGAGTTTAAGAGAGATCAATCTATCAGAACACTCTTTGCAGGCTTATTTTATATTTTAGCCTCAGACTGCAGAAAAATAAGGCTGTTATTGGTATGCTTTGGAAGATACTGTTTCAGAGGATCAGTTTTGGCCAAAGTAGTAGTACTTGGCATGTTAAAACAACCCCTAACCACTAAGCAGATGGCTTTTCTGTAAGTTTAGTTATTGATCCCTTGGTCTTAACAAACTGGAACACCTGTTGCAATAGCAGAATTGCAACATAAATGCTGCTGTGATATGTGCTGCTAAAGCTGCTTTGCTCCCCTCTTTATATTTATTGAATAAACTGATGCTTATGAGGGTTGTTGTCAAGTTGAAAATATTGGAAAAATATTTTTATGCACACCTAAGTCCAGCAAAACACTTGGGCATTTGCCTAACTATAAACACGTGAATAACCTCAGTGATTCCAAAAAAACGTGGTGGTTCAGTGAGCCTGAAGAACTTTGTGGACAGAATGAGAATGACTGAGCCCTGCAAGTTTTTCGTGACTTGAGGCAGAATGATTTTATCTAGAAACAAAGCATGAGATATATGCAATATACTCCAGAAACTACTTAAAACAGGTCAGTGGCATTTCAAGAGGTTTTTCTTGTTCAGAAGTCACCAGCCTAAATTTTACTCCCAATATTGCAGTAAAGTGCAAAGGACCCACTCAGCACAAATATCCTTGCTCAGAAGACCTTGCACACAAGGCATATCTGGGAGTGTAGCAAGAGAAGGACAAACAAGAATAGAAGCAAAGTAATACTATCACAGCATCAGAGGACAAAACAACAGGGAAAGTGTCCTCATGAGGTAATACACTATTCTTCCCCTCCCTCTGTCTGAGGCTTTCCCAAAGGTGTATAGATTATTCCTTGCTACCATTCGTTCAATTTGTTCTGTAAAACTTCTAGTGATGAAGGCACCACAGTCTCCCCAGGCAACTCATTCCTGTCCTGGACAGGGAAAACACACTGTTCCCTAGTTTTCACAGCCACCTTTTACGCATTTCAAGACCAGTTACATGTACTAGATTAGCCAAGAACCCTGATTCTGACTTGGTTGGCTTAGGTTTCAGCAGTTATTGATTGCTGGCTCATGTCGTGTTTATTTTCAAACACTCTCCTATCTACTTTTAATTTGACGTGCTCCCTGAGTGTAGTTAAGGGTTCAGGACTTGCACATTCCCCTCACCTAGTTGCTCACACCCTCTTGTTCTCCCAAATACGCACATTCAGGCAGGAACAGCAGTGCATGTGGAGCCTGCTAGGTGTGAGCACACGGGATCCAAAGGCATTCTCATCACCCACAGAAGGTCTAGAGGAAATGCAGCTCAGTTTCAGACACCCATCCACATATGTGGACGCCTTTTCCTTTTTCCTAAGCAATCCCAGTGTAATGAGCATCTTGGAATGGTCATTCTGCATCTCAAAAGCTGGCATAAACAGGTCATCATTTGGGCTGACAGCAACATCCATATGAAGTTGCCGGAATATGGTGAGAGGACCATCATTCTCAGCTATCAAATACCTTTTAGCATGGTGACTTTGGGCAGGAATAAGGAAAGATGGACCAGCTGGGAAACCCAGCTGTGGCCCAGCCTTTTACGTCCAGCTGGAGTGTCACCTGTTGAAAATTAGAAGGGAAAATGAAAATATACTATCTTAAAACATCTTAGGAAAAAAAACGATTTTGTGTGACACTTGGTAAAATGTAGACTACCTTGGAATTTTGTTAAGGGTAGGTACAGAAACACATTCAAGACCCCATGCGTTTAATGTATGAAGAGTCAATCACTTATGCAAATTCTTCTCTTTTTTTTCCCCAGGGAAATGAAAACAACAAAAAAACCCAACTCAAAACAAAAATAAAATCTCACCCCTAAGAAACCAAAACCGAAGAACCACACAAACAAATAAAACCCAACCTTCCCCTCCCAAACAAACACAAAAACCCCAAACCAAACAAAAAAACCCCAAAACCAAAAACAACAACAACAAAAGCAAAACCAAAAAATTCCACAAAAACACCTTTTGCTTTTCAGATGCTGGTTTTTGATAACATCAAGAATTTTTCAGTGAAGGTTAATAATCTTCAGGTACATAGTTGTCCAAAACTGCATTCTCAGGCAAAATATTATTTGAGAAATTTTGTAGAAGTCTTATCAAGACTTGTCTCTTGAGTTTCTGGCCCCTGATGTGAAGCATGAACCCACAGTTGTGTAGCTGCATACCAAACTGCAGCTCATCCTACAAAAAGTCCTGCTTTCCTTCTACTATGAGCATCACATTCCACAAATCACTCCTATTTCTGCTGTTTCCTGCCTTCGTCCTTTCACAGGACTTAAATCCCAGCACCCATCAGGAAATTTCCTCCTCTTCCACAAAGGCAGCACCACCAGAGGGAGCATTTAGAGCACACAGAGAGGCAAGTCCTCTGTGCTCCAGCCATACCTTCCACCCAGAAGAAGGCGTCACATCTGGAAGCCTCAGGACACAGCCTGACCAGTGCAATACTTTCAGATTCATCAGGCAAACTAATCTTCACCGTGTGGCTAAGGCTGGGAAAAAAAATCAGAGGACATGTGGGGTGCATCCCTATCATGAAGGGGACCCTTTCTTTTGCACAACAAACCTGTCCCTCAGAGTGTGGTCATGTCTACACAGATAAAATTTTGATTTTAATATCTGTGTTAAAAAAATTGAACTTTCCCCTCCTTATTCTTGAGAACAGCAACAAAATTTTCAGTTGGAAATTATGCAGAAAGGAAGCCAAACTCTACAAGACATTTGCTTTTTCAAAAAAATAAAAAAAGTAACTACTTGAAAAAGGACTTTTTCGAAAAAGTCACTCCTTTCAAACAGGAGCTGCGCAGACCCAGACCTAGAAGGTGGTTGGGTGCTGGGGCTCCCCAGGGCAATGGTCACAGCACCAAGTCTGACAGAGTTCAAGAAATGTTTGGACAAAGCTCTAAGGCACACAGTGATACTTAGGATGTCCTTCATAGAGCCAGGAGTTGGATTTCCATGACCTTTGTGGGTCCCCTTCAATTCAGGATATTCTCTGATTCTTGATCATAGATTAGGAATCATACGGTCATCTGATAATTTTGCCATCTCTCTGGTTTGTATTCACTCATATGCATCCAGCAATCTTTCTACTTTCAGCCAAGCAGTGTTCTGCCCTTTCCACTGTGATCAAGAAGCTATCAAACAAAAATGGTGGCCTCCAGAATTTTCATTTATTATTACATAAAAGGGGATAGTTTGTTGCTTTCCTTTCCCCTCCTTCATGGGATAGTCTATTTTAAAGAGATCTCTAAGTGTCAAGGGAATGAAAAACAGCAGGGTCTTACAGGAGGATAATATTGTTAAAGTTATTAAATGAAAATTATAAATGTTTGTGTTATCGATATAGGAAAAATATCATTGACCGGAAAACCTAAATTACTGTAGCTAGAAATATCTGAAAAACACACACAGGGACTAAGACAGCATATGTGATAATTTAGTTCCTCTCTGCATATATATATGAGCATGCTTTCTCTAAACAATTGTCCCAGCAGCAAATAGAGACCACAGGAATAGAGAAATTCCTATTCCTGTGCACAAATTAGTCTGAAAAATTAGTAAAGACATTAGTCATTCTAAACTGAATATGTAAGCCTTAAATTTATACAATTGCCTTGTTGAAGTTACAAAATTGGCTTTTAAGGTAGCTCTTTGCTGAAGTCAGTGGTATTTTGATGCACTGAAGAAGTCAAATCTTCACTTTCTCAAATATTATATGTGTTTATCTAGCAGTACAGCTACCTCATCAAGGTCTTTCTAAAATAATGTATTCTTTATTTCTCTCATTTTTACTGAGTTATCTCAAATGCTGTGCACCATGAAGTCCACAAACCAGGGAAGACTTCCCCCTCCTTTGTATGCTGGAGCTGGTAGGAGCTAAGATTTTCAAAAGATAAAGGAGAGATGTGACTTGAGTTATCTGCAGGGAAGTTTGCACCAAGGCTAGCTACCCACACACATGCAAAACAACTCCAGGCGTGACTGGTGTGCTTCTCTTCATTCCATATTGCTTTGTACAAGCCTGTTCTGGGATGTATATTGCTTTGCCTGGGTCAAGTTTATGCCAGCTGGGTTTACAATTCCAGTGCTGGAATTAATGGTTCTTTAAATATTGACTGAGGAACTGGTGCAGAAGAGAATATTTCACTCTGTGGAGTAGCACATTATTATCATAAGGACACTACCAACTCAGTTCAACTGTAAATGTGATTAGTCTATATAGTGAAGCTAACATTGACAAGATATGCACTCAGAGAAATTCTAGATTACTTCAGCAGAATGAACTAAACATACAGCCAGTGAATAAAATACAAACCTCCTTAAGAAACTATCCTACTAGAACTGTGCAGGTAAACTTAAAACAAAGATGTGAATAATACTTGAATCTTGACACAAATTAGAGAAGAGGTGAACATGTGTAATACTCATTACATATCATTTAAACAACATTCTTCTCCCCTGAAAAGTCTGTAAGCTAGGCATGCAGAGCAACGTACAAGAAAGGAAGGGCAGTGACAGAAAACATAAAATTCATATACATCTGTGGTGTTAGGTTGTTACAGAAAAACAAATTCCTTAATTCCTAATAACTTAATTCCTAAGTTTCAGGATCACTCTGATGTGCAATCAATGTCAATTCCCAGGGGAAACTCTGGTCTTAAGAATGAAGGTTGGTGATGGAGGCTGAAAATCAGAGCAACTAAAAGAGCCTAGATTTAATATGTGGTTTGTTTCCAATGGCCTTTACTTTGACTGAGGAGTACATTTTTAACAGATGTGCAGGAACATAGTAATTTATCTTTGCAGGGCATCTGGATAAACAGAGCTATGCTGTCATTTAAAATGTTCTTTCAAAATTATTATTATACCAATAAGTTACATCAGTACAAGGGGATATTGTACTAGTACTGGTAATTATCTGGAGGTGTGATGAAGGAAGAGAAAGCAGCCTAGTTCTTCTCTACTTTAAAGTGGTTTAAAACATCAATAACACATCAAAATGCAGGGGTTTGTAGTGGTGTAAAATGATGTAAACAATAGGTAAGAACGTGTAGTTGCCACTAGCAGCCCAAAGGAAATCCATTTTGTTTAGGGCTGTCACGTGAGGGCAGGAAAAATAGAGTGGAACAGAACATTGTAAGCAAAATTGTTCAGATAATCACCCTGTGATAAAAGAAAATTTCTCCAGACTCAGCTCAAACAAAGAGTGAACACTAAATATCCAAGTTCGATGATGCTATAATATCTTGGCAACTTAAGAACTTCCTTTTCTGGGGGAAGGTATGGTGGGTAAGAGAGGCACCTCCATCCTGCAGGACTACCCTCTCTTTTGCCCAGCTGGGCTCCTGCCCATGGGATCATGCCCCTGCCAGTGCCCTTGTGTGGGCAGCTACAGGAGCCACCTGGGTGTGGCACCTGGCTGCTGGTGGGAAACCTTCTGCCACAGGAACATGCCAAGTTTGCCAGGCTGTCTTTACTGGAAGGAGAGCCTGTGGGACACGAGGTACCAGCACAGGGTTTCTGCGCAGAGACCGTCCGGCTTCTCCAAAGGCGGCAGCAGCCACCTGCCATGAGCCTTTGACAAATTGAGAGTGGGGTTAGGCAAGGAGGGCAGAAGGTGGAAAAAGGAAGCTGCTCATGGTGAAGGCTGGCGTTCAGTGTCGTGCAGTGGGGAAGCACCCGCTGAGACAGGAGGGCACAGCATGGTTGCTTTTCTCCAAGAAATTCAGAAAGCAATGCAAGAAATGCCTTGTCGCAAGGCTGAGCTAGGATTAGAGCTGACTGTCAGGACAAGAAAACAGCCCTGGAGGGAAATCCCCAAACAGCTGAATTGCAAAAGCTTCACACATCTGGAGCAACCCAGCCTATGGCAGGCAGAGCAGCACTAAGAAAGCAGGGAAGGGGAGCAAAAATTGTCAGTGGGACACAACAGAGATGTGGAAGACATGTCTCCATCAGGCAGAGCAAGCCCCAGTGCACTGGGGAACATGGACAGCCTGTATCACTAAAGAGAGGTATTGCTGAAAGCAAAGTAGCGGGAAGATAAAATTAAGTTCGTGATGGATAAAGCAGATTTGGTGATGAGGACAGGTTAGCTTTAAACAAACCCATATCTGAAAGAGGTCTCACAAAGGGAATGGTTTGATACTTTAAAAATTGCCAGGATGCATTTCCTGGTATTGGAGCGGGAGATAGTGGAAGTTGGGGAAGGGGTTCCCACACTTCAGAGGTGCCTGTGCTGTTCCGGGGGATCCTGGTGCTGCCAACTGCAGTGGGGAGCGTGGGTGCCTAACACACCTAGGATCCCCATGGCAAAGCTGGAACCATAGGGAACACCATATGTGTGACGTATGCTTAGGAACAAAACAACCATACACATACTTCCTTGGGTCCTACAAGAGTGTGAAGAAACACTGGAAGTACAAAGCCAGATTTCCGAGCAAGGGAATATTTTATTAAGAACTGCATGATGACAATATTTCCAAACTGGAATTGGGACGATATACACTTTCTTTCTGTCAGTTTTTCTGGTTTTCAGTTACTTTCATTTTATAATTGTTTTCTGCTGTTTGGAGTATTGCTAACGCATACCACCATTCAAACTCAAAGCGTTTATCTGCTCTCAGCATCTGCGTTTCTGTGGTTGTGTGCCCTTCACAGCAACACAGAGTTATCAGCACACACCTGGGTGTACACCCTGTGACTACAAAACTGCCCTGTTCTCTTCTCTCTGCAGAGGGACAGAGTGCCTATACACAGAGTCCTGTGTCTCCCAGTGGAGCCAGTGCCTGAGCAAGAGCCTTTGACTGGGTACTGGGCATCTGTCTATGACTCTGGAGAGATCATGCCACAGGAATAGCTACTAGACTTCAAACAGGAGGCTTACACTAAACCACAGGAATTTATTTACTGTAAGGTAGAGGAAAAAGCTGGCATAAAGGTGTTGTTGCTTTCTTAACAGAGTTACACTAACACTGATAAAAATATCAACCCACTCATCTGAACAAGAAAACAGCAAACCATTAGAAGAGGGAATCCAGCCCAATTCTTCTTTATGGAGACACATTTCTTTCCCCTCAGCCTTTTACATGCCCTACTGAGCAGGGACAAAAATTTTCAAAACAATGATGGTGAAAGAATTTTGAGTCCTATATCTGTTTTTATTTAACAAATACTTACCAAGTTATTCCAGATATTTTGAGGAGGCATTTTTTTCTTCATTTTTAGCTGACAACTTGCAGAATCCAGTAGTACAAATGTAGTGATCAGTAATTTTATATGCCAGAAAACAGCTGATGTAGTTTAAATTTAAACATAATAATAGAACAGATGCAATTGTCTTAGTTAAATCAAAGTAAGTATCTCTATCAGGTTTTCTTGTAACCTGAAGAAATTGAATTGGCACCCCCAAACAAGAAGATTTACACAAAGCAGCATTCCAAGGTTCCTATTCTGATTGCTAGCCCAAAACACTGCATTTTTGATGATATGGTGTGGGCGCCATAATTTAAGTTGTTAAAAACTGCTTCCAGAAATTATCACTACTTGTCCCAGAAACATTCTGATAGCAGAGTTGATAGCTGTAGACAATGATGCTGTGGTGTGCCTATGAAGGAAATTCAGAGATACCCTCTGAGAAACCAAGCAACAGAAATTGCAGTAAAGGACTTACTTCTTTTTTATATTTGGACTCATTTTGTCACAAAGGGATAAATAGTGTTGCCTTGTGCAGATTCTGAGCTCTCTCCCAAAGATAATTTTCCTTTCGGTGAATGCATAAACCCTAACTTAGAATTAGAGCAGACAGAATAATTTATTATAAATAACATTGATTCCTCAAGGCTGTAGTTACCCAGTTTCTGATTTTTTTTTATATTAATTCTTTTTCCACTACTCTTTTGGAGCAAAGCCATGACTTTACTTGAGAAATTCTTGGCGGACAGCATTTGCCACACACGCTGTGGCTTCACTGTTGTATAATCTCTATTCTTAATACAAAAGTCCTTAATTTTCAGTGCACAAAAGCTATTATATTGCTTTCATATGCCAGTCCATGTAACTCTGAAGATATTATTTCAGATGTTGTGCACAGGCATGTTATTAAAATAAAAAAGGATTCAGAGTCATGGCAAAAAATGCATGTTTGCTTGTTCAAAATATGTTATATGTGAATTACAATTTGTTCAGAATGCATTCTTCCTGTTACACTGCTGCCAGCTAACATACTTTATTAGAATGTTTGCAATGGGATTATATAAAAGGAAGGCAAACACAGCCAAAACAAGTCTATTTTTATGTGATCAAACATTCATAGAAATTCTTTGCTGTGTTTATGAAAACCCTTTTATTCTGTTCTGAGAGGATTTTCTAGATCCACACATATTGTTTCTGCCAGAATATGTTGTTTTAACCTGTTATGAGGCAGTATGGAAGAAGCAGAAATCATGTTTATTTGCACTTGAGGTGTGACTCAGCCAGGTCTCCAAGATACCATTCCTCTACAGAGCAGCCTTGTACAAGTAATAAATGTGTACAGTGACAAATTATGACAGACCTGACACATATTTTAATAAACTATTCGGTTTTTTTTTTAATTTAAAAAATACATTGTAAAATCTGTTCTAGACATCAGTAGCACTCAGAATAGATCTGTGTGGAAAATCATGGAAGCTGAACAGTGAAAAGTAACAGTTACTATAACTCTGCAAAAGCAGCTGGGTTTAGAAGGCATGACAATGGGTAAAGTTTGAAGGAGAATGACAACGCTGGAATTCCTGTAGGATCTTGGCATCACTCTTGCTTGAAACTTTCAGTAGTTATCAATTACAAAAATTAGGACTGTGGGAAGGAAACCTAAGGATTACATTGATACAACAAGTATGCTGTCATGATGACAGTGCTCGTAGGCGTTGCCAAGGCAGGTGAAAACTGAGGCATCATACAGGAAGAACTCTGAGGGAAAATAAAATATTATAAAAGGATGAAATTCAATAGCTGAAAATGGGATGTCATGCACAGGGGACTAATGACAGCATTCTGATACAAGGGAAAGACCTTTTGCTGGAAGTGATTCACAAAAAGAAGGATGTAGGTACCTCTTAGCTCATGGGAGGTTTGCTGTGCCTCACAGGCTTAACACAGTCACAGGCAAATTAAAGGTAGCACCAGGATGTGCTACGTGGAGTATCTCCAGCAGAAACAGGGAAGGTCCTTCCAGTTTATAATACCTTAACTGTGGTACAATGCATATCTGAATCAATCATGCTCAGAGGGAGTGAAATGGAATAATGAGTGAAAGTAGGACTATCTTTTATCTGACTTGAGAAAAGATTGACTTTGCGTTCTTTACCTTTCTATTTACATAGCAAATATTCTTCTGTCAAAGTCTTTGTAGAGAGTTTTTCACAGTTTCAATGGTAGGGTGACACATACGCACAAGCTGCTCACTTGATCCCTTTGGGATTTCGTAGTAGGTCGTGAGGACAAGCTGATTTGGAAAATGGTCACTGCTTGCATAGCTATTCTGTTTCCACTGGTGAACAGGAGGATGCTGGATGGATGGATCCAGCCCATGGACCATGTTGTGTGGCAGTGCTACCAGAATACCCCATACATAACCACTTCATACCCTTTACTTTGGCATTCATATGTGAGAAATCATTTGTACAAAGAGAGCAGAAACTTAACAAGAAAGTGCACATAGAGAGTAATTATTATTTAAGAAATAGAAGAGAGAAAGTACAGTCAGTCGGTTAATGGCAGTACTCATGCGTTGGTGGCAACTAAAATAATCTCCTGTGACAACTGGTATATGGCACTGTAGCACATGAGCACATCTTGCCTGTTACAGCCATCCTGGAATCAATGGCACAGGCACCTCTGCCCTCTCCCAGCCTCATGCCCCTTGTCACATCTCTGTCACATCTCTTGTCACATCTAACTTCTCACAACCCCAAGAGTTTGTTTACATAATGCCAACAAACAGTATCTCTGTCAGTGGTGCACATGAGGCTGTGACACCCGTATACTTTTGTGAAATGTAGAGGTTGGCATGTTTTCTTGAGAATAAGCATCACATTAATTAAAAGTGTTCACAGAGGAACAAAATATAGGCCATAGCATTTTAGCTGAGCAGCCTCTGCCCTGTTGTTCAGGAGTCTCTGGAGCCAAGTCAAGTGAAATATGCCTGGGAAACTATAAACAAAAAAAGGGGCAGAGTGGGAAGTAGAATTTCAGTGTTCTTTGTATGTAGGTTTATCAGAGTTGATAGCTAATAAATACTTCAGGGAGCTCTTATCTGTTAAAAATTATTTCCCTTCTGGAGCAATGTTTCTCTAGAGACAAGTTGTGTCATGCGAAGTAGAGAGATTTTTTTTTTTTTCTTAAAAACGGTGGTGCCAAGAAATACATACTACCACAGGTATTTTTTTTAACCTAAATCTGGGGAAGATTTTTAACTACAGTTGCATGTGTCTGAAATGGAGAGGTCCTTTGCACTGAAGAATTCCCAATGGTAGTTATAGTTTCAATCATGGGGAGATACTAAACAGCACAGTACAGCACTCTATATACATAAGGACTGGTGCACAATACTCAGTTTTACAGGTCAGTGAAATACTCATAAAGACTAATTCACAGCTGAACCAGAGCTTAAGCAAGATAAACTATGACTTTATTTCTTATCCCCATCACATTACACTACAGGCAAAGTTAGAGAAAAGTAGATGCTAATTTGAAGAAACATTGTGTTTAAGTGTCATTTAGCCCAGGAAATGCTGACATTCCAGCCAGGTGAATAGGAAGCATCTTGAGTAACTAGTATGAAATTTCCCTAATTTACCTTCTGCTATTCCTACCTCAACCCTGCTGCTCTCCATACTTTTGGAAGAAGATCTGCTACAAATTCCACATCTACTGCTAATGTAATGGGGTGCCTGAGTCTATAAGGAATTAGGCTTGTAAATCCCACATGATAAAGCCATAGCATCAAATCCATGAAAGTCCCTGTAGAGGAAGGAAGAGTGCTAAGTATGTACAATTTCGCACATAGTTTTTTTA
This sequence comes from Pachyramphus minor, assembly GCA_013397135.1. Taxonomy (NCBI): domain Eukaryota; kingdom Metazoa; phylum Chordata; class Aves; order Passeriformes; family Tyrannidae; genus Pachyramphus; species Pachyramphus minor. The sequence continues at coordinate 36,514 of VYXB01005042.1, read as the reverse complement.
ATGTCTGCCCAGGTAGGCAAAGGGATTTCCTGGGTGGTATCTCAGCTTGCATTTCAAAATAAACCAGCCCTTCAAAAAAAACTAGTAAAAATTAGTAAAAACTAGAGGGGAAAAAAGTAACTGTTTTATTTCAACCTTAATGTGCAGGCACTTGGCTTTTAATCATAGCAGTTAGGTAGCAGATTGGTAATTGATATTATTGTCGTACTACTAGTGTTTTACTTAATACAGTAACTGAATATGAAGAAAACAATAGTGCATCCTATTGACTGAAAAGTAATCTTATTAACTGAACAATTCACCTACCAGAGGACTTGCTTTTACAGCCTGAGTTAATATCAAGTATAAAAGCAAAATGCATTTAAGTTGAATGACAAGCTTTGGTGGTGGGAGAGGGAAGAAATGCAGGAATAAAAGACAGCTGACTATGTTCTCAAGTTTTAGGCTACAAAATTGCTCAAAATATTCCTTTGAAGTTTGAGTTCAGGTGTTGATTGGCATAAAAGGCCTTCTCACCACAACTGAAATATGAAAGAGTTTTATCTTTCAGTGTTACTTATTCCAAGCTTAAATAAACTTCATTCAGCTGTGATATGGATCAACTCCCATGAGTCTCAGGTCTGACAGCAGTACGACAAAAATATCATTCTATCAGCATGAAGCAGAAGACAGTGAAGTAACCTCAAAATTTCAGAACAAATGAATGAGGGTGTACAGATTACATTTAACCTGAGAAGTACCAGAACTAGTCCTGCATCTGCTGAGATTTGTATAATTGTTGCTTTAATGTCAGAGACATCAGGTAAACCAGCTGGTGAAGGACCAAAAACCAATATAAAATGCTACCTATATTGTATGTCTGGCCTGAAAAACTAAAAGCACAAAAATGTTCCATGACTGTGAGTACAGAATGTGATTGCTAGAATGCATACTAAAAACCTCCTCCAAGTGCTGCCCAAATCTTCCAATATAGACAATACTCAAATTTCTACTCAAAGGTTGAGGGCAAAGAAAGTTTTCTTTATAAAAGCACTATTAGAGAATGATGGGAAAATTATGGATTATCTGCACCTTTCCTTGTTAACCTAAATGGTGATTCTTTTAATGCACATTAGAAGTATTCATATAAGTTTAAAGAATAAAAAGGAATTCAGAAAACTACATGAAAAATCAAAGGAAATAGAAGAAAAATTCTGGAATAATAAACAACATTTTCACAAACTACAAATAGAAAATAACTAGTTTACATTTACAGTAGGTCTGTGTAAAGAGGAGATACAGTAGCAGAGGTGGAATAAATAAACAATGGGATGTTGCAGAGGGATGAAAACCACCTTTCTTTGTTCAAGCAGCAATCCAAGGCCAGTCCTACATTATGTATTCTGAAAGATTTGCCCAGCTATTGAAAGCAGAAGTTTTTCCTGAGAAAATGTCTGAATCAATTTTTTTTCCTTACAAGCTAAAACTTTATGCTGGATGTGTCAGTTGAAGAAGAAAGAGAACTGTCCTTCACACTACAGAGCGTGATGCCATTTTAAGATACTATTGTGTAAGTGGTTCACAGTCTGTTTATGACATCTGTGACCTGAAACTTGAAGGGCTAATTCAGAAGTACAGGTTATTTCATAAAATCATGAAAATTCAGAAAGAATCATGAAAAGACCCCTAAGATCATAGAGTCTAACCACTTGCCTACTACAACCAGGTCCACCACTAAACCGTGTCCCCAGGTACCACATGTAGGTCTTTTAAATCACCCACAGGAATGTTAATTCAGTGACTTCCCTGGGTAACCTGATCCAGTGCTTGATAATCCTTTTAGTCAAGAAGTTTTTCCTCATGTTCAGTCTTCCATGGTGGAACTGGAAGCTGTTTCCTCTCTCCCTGTCCCTTCCTGTTTTGGAGAAGACAATGATCCCCACCTCATTACAATCTTCTTTCAGGTAGTTGCAGAGAGCAATAAAGTCATACCTGAGAGAGGTCTGCTTTTCTCAAGGCTAAACAACCCCAATTCAGTCAGCCACTCCTCATAAAACTTGTGCTCCAGACCAACCCCCAGCTCCTTCCCTGGACATGCTACAGAACCTCAATGACCTTCTTGTTAGTGAGGGGCCTGGAACTGAACACAGTATTCAAGGTGTTGCCTCAGCAGCAATGAGTACAGGGGAATGGTCCCTTCCCTGGTCCTGCTGGCCTCACAATGTTGATACAAGGCCATAATGCCACTGGTCTTCTTGGTCTTCTGAGCACACAGCTGGCTCATGCTCAGCCAGCTCTCTACCAACACTCCCAGCATCTTTTCCACCAGGCAGCTTTCCAGACACTCTTCCCCAAGCCTGTTGTGTCTGGTGTTCCACAATATCCTTATGACAAATGTGAACCAGCTTCAAGAATCTTCAAGCTATCCTTCTTTCATTAGCTTTAGCAAATTCTTAACAAGCTTGCTGGACAATCCCTTTCTCAGGTATCCAGCTTTGCCCACCCAGGACTTGCTTCAGAAAAATACTCCATTACCATTTTTTGTTTTACATCTTCAATAGCCTTGCACCACACTTCAATTATTTGGGGGGAAACTCTTCTAACTGGAATATTAAGAAGATAGTTTTGTGGTTATCAAAATTTCATTTCTATCCTGCAGACTCCAGCATTTACTTTCCAATTAATTTCTGCAGAAGCCTATTTAGCTTTAAATTGTGATGTATTCTTCAAAGAAATGGTATCATATGTTCTTTCCCTTGACCTTAATATCTTCAGTAGAAGAGAGAATAGTTACTTCATCAAAAATATGATTCTTATGAAATTGAACTAATAAGTCAATTCTTTGTAAACACACACCACAATTTCCTTATAATGAGCAATGTATTTTGCAGTACCAAGTTACCTCATTTGACATTTGCTCAAGTACACTTGACGGGAATTGTGACCATACATCTTAATAAAAATTAAAGCTAGTACATTGTCTTTCTGTTCTAATATTTTTCTGTAATGTACATGTTCTCTACAGGTCCAGCTGTGCTTAGGAAATGTGGTGCCAAAGACTCTGCAGAGAGGACTGTGTGAACATTGCTGTCATGATTCTTGATGGGGGATAGCTTTGTACAACCACAAGGGTTTTTTCATCCTGCCAGAAGCTCTTGCATCATGAAAGGACTCGGATCTGCATGTAAAACCAGCTGCAGGGTGTTTACTTTTTTCCATGTTGATACCCTAATGCAGATATATCTCCTGAGGGATGAAATTTTGATCCTGACGACTGAGGTTCTACTGTTACCCTGTGCTGGGTGTGCTTATCTGACTAAAAATTCCCCAGGCACTGGGCAATCTGATAAGAAACTTTACACTGAGCAGTTCTGTGTGTATTTCCTCTTCAACTACAATGAAGAATCAAAGCCCCAAGTAGGCATCTTTTAAGGCATCCAGGTAAGCCTTAAACACACCTCCCACATACACAACAGCCTTGACCCCTCACAAAAGCAGTCAGATTTTACGGAAAAAAATTAGAGATGATGTGCGTCTGATCTTATAATTAACATTACTTGCCAAACTCTCTTGTTCCAGATGAATGGCTTAACCATTGGGATAAATAATTAATCACATTTTCAGATTGCCAGTCCACTTAGTCTTATGTTCTTTGTGCGGAAAGGCATTATTTCAGCAGGAAGGATCTCTCCAAACAAAAATATCCCATCAGCTGATAGTTGAACACTTTTCTGCCTGAAGAGAAGGTCAGTGTGGTTTTTAAATGTTTTGGTTGGACAGAAGAAATTTACTTGGGTCTCCCAATTCTAGGTCAAGTTTTTTTACTATAAGACTATTCTGAAAATATTGAGTAATACTTTCCCCCTTTTCTTCTACAAAGAAACAGTGACCTCTGCTCAGTTAATTAAAATAATGCATGCATAGAGAGGACTACACACAGGAGGAAGCTCAGGATTGTGGAGCCCAAGATGAAATATGTGAATCACCTTCAGGAGGCTTCAGACTACTCATTCTTGATTAGCTTTAGTAAGTAGCTAATGAGCTTACCTGATTTGGGAACTCCTTTCTGAGCTATCCAGCTTTGCCATCACCTTCAGAACCAAGTTGCTTCACCATTTTTTTCTTACATTCCTTCTGTAGACCTGTACCACATCCTGACTATTCAGTGAGGAAGAAAATCAAAGTTTCTGTTAATTTAAGTACGCAAGTGTGCCAAGGCAGGTGAGGCTAGAGGGGATCACAGACAGCATCTGGCCTTCGACAACAGCCAGGAGAAGGTGCCTGTGGGGAAAGAATGGGCAGACAAATCATGCATGGAACTTGCCCCACGCGATCTCCCAGCCCCTAGCACTGTGTGGGTGGGCCATTTATTGAAACAGAGGTGTTTTCAGTGTATTTTTTAACCTTCAGTGGATTCCCCTTCCAAGAACCTGTCCAGCATCCCTTCAGTAAGGATGCCATACAGTATAAAAAAAGGTGTTATATAGCTAGTGAAGTCTGGAGTGACGATATGCTCGTCTAAAGGCACAGAAGTCCAGTCTCCTAACTCTGGACCAAGCAAAATCTATAAAATCTGTGTTAGACTGTTCATACATTCATTGTATTCTTTTCATAAAAAGTTTAAGGTGTAGTTGCTCTGTTCATCTGGAAGTTGTTTACTTGCAACGCCATTTCTTGCCTTTGGTGGCATATTTACCCCCTTTAGTCTGCAGTGGTCTAGGTGATTAGTTATGGATAAAGTACATAGACCTAGACCAGAAGGGTTGTTATTGCCTTTACAAGTTGTTCTGTATTTCCATGGAAAAGCCATCACCTTAGACCTTATCTTACATATTCCTCTCCTTTTTCTTTCACATTAGAATTCAAGTAAAACTCAGCTGAAGTTTTCCATCCTATCAGGGTTAGCTATGCATATACCACTTCATTAACATGGTTTGTACAAGCAAACTGAGGTCCTAAACCACTTGGATGCATAGTACAGACACAAAATTCTACAACTTAAACAAATGCTGTAATCTCTGTAGTTATCACTGTATACAAACTGTCAGAAGGGATATTTGTTTAAGAGAGATGTTACTATCTTTGACTTGCTTTTGGAACACTGTAGACATCACCCCTGTTTGTGAAATGTCACTGAAGGTGCCAAAGTAAAGAAGAATGAAATATGCTCTTAGAAGTTAGATGACCTGTTCTGTAAAAACATATGTTTAAATCCTCTAAATCAAGTCATACTAACATTCATGTGCTGAGGTGTTGTTTTTGGGGTTTTTTCTATCAAATTAAACTTTACAATTACACAGTCTTTTACATTATACTTTCCTAGCAAGCCAGCAGCCTAACACAATAGTATCATTCATATGTGCCTGGTACGTTTAGCTTAAGCCCCATATGCAACTGCCTTATTAAATTACCTGGTGCTTTCTGGTATTTTGCTCGGTTTTGCTGTAGTAGAGAACCAATCCAGCTGTTCCTTCACTCTTGAAATTTGGCTTTCAAGGATTTTTTTCTTTTTTAAGTTTTATTGACTTCAAATCCAGTGAGTGACGCAAAACAGTTCAAACATTCAGACCAACATTTTAGGAAACAAGCGCCTGAAAATTAGGTCTACATTTTCTTCTGTATGTTGGATCTCACTTTGCAAATGTCAGGGAGCAAAGGCGCTTATTTTATTTTTTTCTTAGGACAACAAAATAAACCTAGGAAACTGATGGCTACAGCACAAATACGTTGTGTTTTCTTACTCAAAGCAGTAAAAACCACAAGCTGTTTTTTCCTAAAACATGCAAGCTTTAAAGAGTTATTGTAGAAAAATATTAGCTATACTTGAAAAACATTGTGTGCATTATCTAATAAGTACTTGGTTTTATTGTCTGATTTCCTTAGATTAATACGCATGTCATCTTTAAGCAGATCTGTAACAGAAGCCATGAAGTCATCCAGAAATTCAGCTAGCAAGAGAGGCAGGGTAAAGGCAAAGGAATGACCTGCTACCAGGTAAGAAGGTTAATAGCTGAACATCAACTACTACAGGAAAACTTGCTGGCGAATGTCACAATGCCTCACCTTTCCTGCTACACTTTACCTATCAGCTTGTAGTCCCCTGTGCACAGGCATATTGGGGATGCTGGGTGATGCTAGGACATTCATACTTGCCTGGCTGCACTAAACTTGGGCTGCAAGGATATCATGACCCATTTACAATCCCACTGATAGCACAGTAATCAATCTCACAAGCAGAAAGGGAACACTTCCAACACATTTTTTTATAAAACCTCTGCCTCCTTTATCCTCGAGACTCAAGCATTTTTTTTCCATTTTGCTCCATACTAGCAGGCACAAATTACTTTGCAGGTTTATATGAATTCCTGGTTGGCCAGGCACAGAAGACTTTCGTGTTTTTCAACCACACATCTCTTTCCGTGACTCATTTTGTTTGCAAGCTGCATGGCTCGCTCACTGCAAGATTTGTAGGCAGTATTTTACTACAGCATGGATTCTGACACACTGGGACACTCCTAAAACAATTGCTGTTGTTGGCAGCCAGACACATGTGCAAACTTCCCCCTGCCCTAATGTGGTGATCAAAATGAACAAAGCCCTACACCAGACCCAGAGAACCTCTTGGAGAACAGATGCCCCCTGTGGTACTATCTTGGCTGCCCGTGAAAGGCACCTCTTGGCCTGGTGTTTGCCCCCTGAAGGGAGAAGCACAACAGGTTTGGAGGTCATCCAAACACACAGAATGTAAGTTAATGCCTCTACTATCCCAACAGATGGGCATAACTCCGAGCTGATCAGAGGCTGTGTTTGGACGTGGTTGCCGGCCATAGTGTGCCCAACTGGGTGAATCAAAAGGTCTGTCAGTTTTGAGCTTTCACACTTCTAGTTAAAAACATGCCCTGCTGCTTATCTTGCTTTTTCCAAAATGGATTAGATTTAAGACATTCAAATGCCTTTGCTGTGGCTTCACAGAAGTATTCCTTATCTCAGGCCTCAAACATCAAGCATGGTAGTGCCAGGCTAATGTGTGATCGTAGACCCTTAAAGATAAAAACTTTTTATTCTTTTCTCCCCACAGAAGCTCAGCTGGATTTGTTGCTGGGATGAGCTTCACTCTTCTCTAGTGATGGTAATTGTAGACCAGTTAGGCTCATACTGACATGGACGTGTAAGGCAGCATAGACTTCTTGGTGGCAGTCAAATGCTTAGCTCCACAGCTGCAGTGGAGGGGCTGCAGTAGTATGAGAGCAAAATGCTAGACACACTTAGGACTGTTAGCTGCTTCAGTGCTGCAAAATGGACTAATGAGGTGCTTGTGATTTAAACTTCTGCAGCATCCAGTCAGCCTCCTTCTTTGCTTGAGGTCTCCTTCTTCAATCAAAACCCTGCTACATGTCCACCTGACTTGTGATATCCAAGTAGTAATTTCTGACAGGCTCAGTTCTAAGTGCCCAGAAAGGTTGTAGCTCCCAGCAGAAAGAAAACTGATGGCACTTGACTCTACATATTGCTGTGAGACATAATTTTCTATTTCTCTTTCTCTCTTAGGAGTTTTGTCCATTACAGCTCTTACTGCCATTGCTGCTGTGTTGTTGGGTTTTACGTTTGATCTACTACCTGCAGCAAGTACCCTTAGAGATGATTCATTAACGACAATCTCTCAGAAGCAAATGTCACTCTTGTTCCTAGCACATGATAAAAAAATCATTGACTAGTCACAGAAGCCCCAGCTTACCCACAGGCCCCTCGATCCCAAATGACAAATCTAGAACTCTGTCATCTTATGGTTATTTCTAGCTATTTATCCCTGAGTGGCTATTTTCACTGAAATGTTTGTCATCTTTTCTATGAAGAGCATCTTCTTTTTAAGAAAATTTTTCTTTCTTTTGAAGGAAAGTATTTGACAGATATTATAGCATAAAATTAAAAGCACCCCATAGAAACACCTCATAGGACATAAGAGGGTGGGGTTTTTTGTAAAAAGTTCTAGATAGATCACGTTCAATGCAATTAAAATTGCAGCTCAAATGTTTCATGCATTAAACTGATTTGAAACAATCTTCTATATTTTAAGCAGAGTTTCTCTGTAAATTCATTTTAATGGTGTGTACATTAGGCAATTTTACTGCTTTCAAAATATACTAATTGCATTTCAAATTCATTCCCACTAACGCAAATCATTAAGTTCTTTCCAAATAAAATCAGCAAAAGCTGAATCTAGTAATTATCCCTAGTAAAAACAACCAAGAAGCAATAAAAATTTCATGTCTGGATTTAAAAAATTATATGCTTTTTTTCACTTAGTAGTGTCCACTACTGTCTTGGGTTTTTTGCAAAGTACTATTAAATTATTCAGTGGGGAAACTGAACGCAGACATTACTAAAGCCAAGGTTTTGTTTCCTGAGGACAGGTCATAAAAGGAAGTCAGTAAAAGGCTAGTGCAGAGTCTAAACAGGATTTGGGACAAAGCCTTACAGAAAATGAAAATGAAAAGAAAGTTAAATTTTCCAGGTACAAAAATCAGTGTGTTGGAAACAACAAGCAAATGGACATGGAAACGGGCTTTCTCCTTTTCTGAGTATCAATAAACAAATACTAGGAGCTAATTTTTGCATGATTTACTGCAAATTGCTCTGGATTACAAACATTAGATTCTCTTTGTGCTCGTGCCCTATGAATGCCCAATATTCACTCATTTCACTTCAGAAAGGGAAGGAAAACAGCTGAACTGTGATCTCTGACAGCTGTATATAAGTAGTTTCGGGAGATGCTGCAAGCACCCAGGAAACTGGAATGGGAGCGAAAAAAACCCCAGAGGATCACAAGGGCTGTTTGTTGCTGCGGCAGCCCTGGCTCACATCATCGGCCAGAACAGGGGCATGTCAGCTTGCCCCACATCTCCCACTCGGCTCAGCTGCCTCGCCGGAGGAATCGGGGGTTGGCAGTAGCAGCCAGTGCATAAAAAAGTGTCAAAAAACCTGTCAAAGAACCCAATTGCATCAGTGTATTCGGAAAAGGTGTTACCTTGTTTCCAATGGCAATTGAATTGCACACCGTTACTCCTTTTAGAGTAGCTAATGCATTGCTCTATTCTGAACGGTAATTACGTGAATATTAACAGAAATGCAGCGTCAGGGTCGGTTTTTTCAGACTTAAAAGCTGCAGTTATAAATAATGAACAATCAAAACACCATAGTGCAAAAGCGCAAGTACATACTAAATACTTTTAAAATAATTCTAATTTACTTATTACATGTTTGCGTTTCTACGTTGCAATTAGGGTGTTTGTATACATAAAAGTATTCGTGGTTCTTGCAAGCATTGTTTCAGATCGCACTGACCCAAAATTTTACTAAAATAAGGCAAAAAAATCATAATGAACCACAAGAATATGCATTGATTAAAATACCTGATCTCAATAAAATCCCCCGGATTCTAGAAATCTGTCTCTGACAAAACGTATGGAAAAGAATACGTGTTAGGAAAAGCCTGCTATTAAACTTTCTGCAGCTGTGGGAAGAGGCATTTAGCTGAGTTAATCTGCAGCTAAGTGGTTTCCAGTTAGTAAAATTTCCTTTGTTTCTTCTCACATTAACACCTAACAACGAGACCTCAAGAGAGCTGCCATTTCCATCCAACCACAGGTCCCATCCCTGCTCCTATCGCCCTCCTGAAGAGCAAATACAACCTGCTCTAACCCATTCCTGCTAAATAGAGACTTTGAAACAGATCACTTATGCCCATTTTTATTAATTAAGAGCTCGGCTATAGAGGTCATACCCTTTTCCCCCCAATGCTAATTCCCTGGACTCTTATCACCTTGTTAAATATTTAATGTTGTGCACATACGCTGGTGAAAGCTGGGTCAGGTCAGCAACCTCCCTGGTGGGGGAACAGGCCAGTATTGGATATGTAATGTACATCCCCCGAGGGCTGAGGGGGAGGAGAGGGTGAAACAGCTGCAAATCTGCCATAGCAGAGCTACAGCACATTCTCCTGGCATATATTCATCTTAATTTTTGCAATTCCGCTCACTTTGCTTTCTTGTGTGTATGTGCACCAGTTGCCAACTTAGTGTAGCCCAAGAAAACCAGACAACTCTAAGAAAATAATTCATCTACCTTTATCTGTAGGCATATGTGCAAGTATTTATCAGAGTTTTGACTAGTAAACAGGGAAGGAACCCACAGAAACATTATCAGCACAAATCTGGGTTTGACACTGAAGGTGACAGAGGATCTTTCGAAGATCTGGGATTTTGAACCTGCCAATTTGAACGTTTCATTTTGGGTGTTTTCCCGGCAGGAAATAAACACATGGAGGGTCAGGCCAACCTCAAAGAGATTCTGATTTTCTCCAGACAATAATCCACTTTCATGAAAATAGGTTCACTTAACAAAGGTGTTTTCAGCCTTCCTTGACTGGTACGTTATACAGGTAAATAGGGATGAGGTGAAAAGATTTTTTTATTATAGTTAAAATTATTCTGCTATTTCACATTAATCCCTGGCAGACTTGAGAAAGTATTAACAGAGTGAGTTGAAACCTGAAGACTGTCATTCATTAGGGTTTAAGGATACCTACAATTAAATGATAACTATTAAATTAAATGATCCCAAATAGCCAAATCTGAAACAAAAAGCCAATATGAAGGTCTTAATTCCTAAACCTTAGGATTGCTTTATTCTGACAAAAAACAAAATGAGAAAAATTTGTCCTCTTCTAACAAGTAAACTTCTTTTTTTGTTTTGTNAATTTCTGAAAATGTTTGGTTGAAGATGCAAATCTCTGTTTGTGATCCTGTTTCTCATCTGAATTGATTTTCCCTGAAGGGACAAATCTCTATTTGTGATCCTGTATCTCATCCAAATTGATTTTCCCTGACTTTCACTTTCGATTGTTTCCACATTGCTAATCAGAAGTTGTTTACTTTCTTTATGTCTTGTGCTCATTAATGTCCCTTCTGTGTCATGAAGATGGCATGTCACCTCTATCAGACACCAAGAATAACTCATGTTGAAAGGGGTTTTTGGAGGTGACCTGGTCAGATCTCTGCTCAGACCAAGGCAATCAGACTTACCTCAGATTGCTGAAGTCATGTTCAGTTGAATTCTGAGGACCCCCAAGGATGGAGAGCCCACAGTGTCTCTGAGAAAACTTTACCAGTGTTTGACCACCTTGTGGTGGGGAAAAACAACCCAATATTTGAGCAAAATTTTCCCTGTTGTGACTTGTGTCTGGTGTCCCTCTTCCTACCCTGCACACCTCAGCTAACACAAGAGAAAACAAAAGGCCCAGAGCACATTATGAGAGGGACTGAGACACTGCAGACAAAGGAAGTTAAGGCTGCAGAAGGAATGCTCTCATGAGTGGTCTGGCAAAATCTGCATTGCCTTGTCTTAGTGTCATCTGAAGGTTAGGGATTCGCATGCCTTGTCTTACCAGTTTCCCAGGGAGCTGTTTACTTTTTTTTTTAATAGCCCAACTTTACCTCCTTCTCTGATCTACTGAGAACAAACTATTTGCAACTTTTCTGACACAATGAAAAATGAAGATGTGTTAACTAGGGGCAGCCACTAAGTGACGATCATAATATTTACATTGGATTCTTTCATTGACCCCAGTGTTCCCTTTGTCAAAGGTACATTAATTACTCAAAACTTGCATCATATAAGTCAACATGAACATGCAGGTCAAGATAAAGCCTTGAGAATGTTTTTTTTCTTTGGTTTTGCAATGTGTGGGAATTCATGGGAATTACTCCACAACACATGGTGGGGTGAAGCGCTAAGCTGCAGAAATGTATGATGATGGTAGCAAAGTGCTTTATGGTAAGGGAAAACAAGTATCTTAGGCACAAAGAACTCTGTAACAAATAGATCTCTTCAAGAAAGCAACAGAAGTGATATTCTAGATGAAGTCTGTAAACCAGTGACCAGTTTAAGCATTGACTGGAAATTAATTTGAAATGTTACTGTAAAAAAAATTTCTCCAGAATTCATGTTTGGTCTTTTCTTCATATTTAAGATGCAGGTAAGGAAGAGCATGTTTGGTGTAAGGAAGGAAGAGCATGTTTGGCGAAACAGCTTCCTAACATGGAGTCCAGAGGTCACTCTGCTGAAGGAAACACAACCTTCATTCACAGGAGCATGACAATGGCTGTGAAACCAAATAACATGACACAAGCTGACACAACTTTATTGGTCTGCTATGTGCAACTATCACTGAAAAACACAAGGAAGAGGTTTCCTCTGTTGAAACTCAGAGCTCAGTTAGTCTCTAATCACTGCTAGAGCCTGTACCATTCCTACTGGACAGCCTGCCATTAGTCTGGACATGCTTTAAATGATGTATTTGAGCCCTGATGCACCTGACCCTGCAGGTGAGCCATCCCTGGTGCCACTGTGGCCCCCTGGAAGCATCCTACTGTGAAACAGAGAGGGCTGGTCCAGGAGCAGCAGCAGGAGCTGGGTGGAAGTGAGGACAGAAGAGAGCTCAGGGGTGCCTTCCTGGCAGCCTCCCACTGCCTGAAGGGAGCTTGGAGGAGACCTGGGAAGAGACTCTTGATCAGGGACTGTAGTGACAGAACAAGGGTTAATGGCTTTAAGCTGAAAGAGGGTGAGTTTAGATTAGGTGTTGGGAGGAAATTCTTCACTGTGAGGGTGGGAAAGCACCTCCTCAGTTTACAATCCCCCTCTAACTTGAAGGTAGATGGTTACTGGCTATGCTATTCCAGAGAGTATGAGGAACATAAGACACTCTATTAGTCATATGTTTAACCTACATTGCCGACTGCACGGTGAGAAAGAAACACTATTTATGTTCTACCAGAAAAGGAGGAAGCTGAGAGACGGGTAATTCAACCCCAACGTTTCTACTCTCTAAGTCCTTGATCACCACACCTTTTTATTGCCTTTTGGCAATACAGCTTAAGGAAGTTCACACTGCATTGCTCTAAAACATTATAAAAGTGAATTATTTCATGTAGCAGGAAGATGAGCTCAGCCTGGCATCACTGTAAGCAAGAGCTACTTTGTGAGGTGCAAAGGAGACCACACTGGGTCATTGCCTTGCTGCACATGGAAACATAGAATAGTTATGGTTGGAAAAGACCTCTAAGATCATCAAGTCCAACCATTAACCCATTATTGCCAGGTCCACTACTAAACTGTGTCTCTGTGCACCACAACTGCATGTTTTTTGATCACTTCAGGGACTCCACTACTTCCCAGGGAAGCCTATTCCAATACTTGGTCACCCTTTTGTGTCAAAGATAAACACCAAGAATGGAAAGAAGTATTTAAACTAAATGAAGAAACTAGTAGGGGTAAAGAAAAGAGGAATATAAACTATCCTGCAATAAATCTGTGGCTGAGAACTCAAAGAATCTGGCTGAGCACAACAGCAGTCACAACCTGAGGTGTAACAGGGGCCAAAACAGTGATAATTTTACAGACGGAGCCAGATGAGTTCAGGAGGTGGATCACACATTTACCTATGACAGAGATACTTCAGAGCCAGGAATAATTATTTTCCTGTCTCCTCTTCCCATACAGCATCCCTGGGTGTTTTTTTTTTTTTTTAAAAAAAAAGGGTATAAATGCCCATTTGTAAAGGTATCCTCTACTTCTGGGATGCTGCATTGTAAAAGAATGTTCTGCATGTGGGTTTTTAATCACTGTTGTTAAATAACATTACAGTGAATGTGACCCTTTAATATCAAAGCTTACTGGAACCCAGCATCTATGTTTTTCCCTCCAAGCCTCCTCCTACCAAGTTCTTCTTGGAAGTGCTCAGGTACCTGTCAGTAATCATAAGCTGGCTTCCAATCTCATAAAAGAAAACTTTACTATTATCAAAGGCTTTTGATAAGTTACAACATCAGAGGGCAAAGCAAATTGCAACAGAGCCAGAACAGGCACTTGTTGTGAGTGACCTGCACTGCTACTGCTAACATGACAACATTTTGTACTAGCTAGTACATTACTGAAACCACTCCAAGTTCCCCAATTGTTCCGAGAGAAAGTTTTTTAAGTAAGAAAGCAGTGCTTTAGGAATACTGTGGAGAAGTAAAATGCTACATCTAAAAGCTTACAATATGAGAGGTGGAACAGTGTTTTGAGTGTTGACAGCATATGCTGTCTATCTGAAAGGCATAAAACTGCAGGGTGGTACAACATATGGGAAGAAGGGAAAAGCCGGAAAATTCAGACAGATCATGCACAATCAGTTAAAATCATGACACTGTTTTCTGATGGCCCATGAATTCCATGAAAAATATGACCAGACATTTTTCGAAGAATCAAGTCACAGGCATAGTCCCTTCCCTTCCCTTCCCTTCCCTTCCC
>VYXB01005042.1:0-22129 GCA_013397135.1 Pachyramphus minor | reverse complement strand
CTTTCTTTATTTTTCTTTATTTTTCTTTATTTTTCTTTATTTTATTTTTATTTTCTCATTATGTTCTAAACCAAGCATGAATTCTGGCTAAATGGCCATGCCTTATTTTCCACATCTTTAAGAAGGAGGGACATATTATTTTCTTAATGCACTTTGAAAATTTCAGTTACAGGGGGTAGTGTCTATAAACTGAAATAAGGTAGATTTAGATTAAGTATTAAGAAGAAATTCTTTGCTCCATGGTGGTGAGGCAGTGGAACAATTGTCTAAAGAAGTTGTGGATACCCCATCTCTGCAAGTGTTCAAGGCCAGGTTGGATGGGACTTTTAGCAGCCTGGTGTAGTGGAATTTGTTCCTGCCCATGGCAGGTAGGTTGGAATGAGATGATCTTTAAGGTCCCTTCTAACCCAAACCAGTCAATAACTTTATGAAAGAACACATTCAGTATCTCAGCCTTTTCCATGTGCTGTGTCACCACATTTCCCACCTCATGCAGCAGTGGGCCCACATTTTATCTACTGTTCTCTTTGCCATTTAAGGACTTAGGAAAGCCCTTCCCATTGCCTTTCACATCCTTCACCTGACTCAGTTCCAGGTAAGCTTGCAAGCTATCCTGGCAAGAATCCTCCTGCAGACAGGCACAACACTCCCCACCTTTGCCTCAGGGGCAAAGTGCTGGCTGATATTCAACTCATGGACCACCAGGACCCCCAAGTATTTTTTCTGCAGAGGTGAGGTGAGTTACCCAGGTGTCCTTGAAGGCTAAAGAGGGTGGCTGCCTGCAATGATGGAAGAGTCCTTGCAGGATGCAGGGACATAGCACTTGTGCATGACCAAATTTCTAGGGGTGTGCTTTTTTTCAGGGGCTTGAGGAAATGTGCGAAGTTTATCTCAGGATGTCTCCATGAAGGTCCAAAGGCAGGGAAAGTGGGTAGGTCCAGCTGTACAGGGGGGCAAACAACATGAAATTAGAGATGGAAAATTAGGTATTCCTCAGAAAATTCACATTGGAAAGAACATCAGGAAGTTTTTTGTGTAACCTCTTGCCCAAAGCAGCAAGAGCAAGAAGGTCAGAAGCCTGTGGCTCAAGGCTTATTCCAGCCTGGTCTAGAAAAGCAATGTCATCTCTGAGTATTCACATCATGCAGCAAGAAAGGGTCCTGGGCAGCTCAGGGTCCTCAATGGCTTTGGGAAACTTGCTGTTGAGTTCAGTTGGCACACTCTGAGAGTGGATCAGATTAAAGCATAGGAAGAGCTTGCTCTGGACTTGAACACTGGGAGTGGCCAAGTTACCTCGAGCATGGAGTCCCTCAGTAAGCCTTTACGGGTACAGTCTGGGGAGAACCATACCTTAGCCTTACTGGATCTCACTTCTGGATCAGTGCCTACACATTTATACTGACTGCCAGTGGGATATCACAATAGAAAAAAAGGGGCAGGATAGGGTAGGTAGAATAGGACAAGACAGGATAGTTTAAGTTTTCAGCAACTTACGACAATCACCTAGTCCAACTACTTGATCACTTCCAGACTGACCGAAAGTTAGAGCCCATTGTGAAGGGCAGTGTTGGAAAGCATTTCCTGCAGCGGATTGCTCTTTAGCTGTGAATCTCACACACTGTGGGAAGCATCAGTGTTTATTAGGGGAGGTGAAGAGGGACTCTGAGGGGGTGCAGCCACGCCCTGCCCTTGTGTGGGGCTGGAGCAGCAGCAGCATTGTAAGTAAGCCTCAAGTAGGACTTTTACTGCAAAGTGAATGAAATCAGTGTTTGTCATGAAATACATGCGGTTAAATTCTCATTAGAAGAAGTGCTATAAATGAGCATAAACTCTGTCAGAAATGGCATCTGCTACATGTATTGTACCTGTAGGAGGAGAGAGGTAATGAAAAAGAGGAACAAAACAGATTTCTTAATAGGTTTTCCAGACTGCATCCATTCTCTGCTGCTGACTGCCTCTGTGCAGTCATAATTAAACAAAAAGGTCTTCATGGAGCAAACATCTAAATAATGTTGCCATTCCAGATAGCTGTTAACTCCAGTGAAAACCTTCCTCACTGTCATCTCCTAACTCTCTCTGGCAATAACCATGGCACAAATGCACCATTGCTTGGAAAAAAATTCGCAACCCCACTCTCCCAATCCTTCCCCAGCAAACCTGGAAAGCTCTAAGTGGAACTGCCAGTTTCAGTGTATCATAAGTGTTGATGGCAGGGGACACTTTCAGCAATTCCCTCCGAGGAAGGAAAATGAGATCATCTGCCCAGTGATAATGCTCTACCAGGATAGAGTCCCTCAGCAACAGTCTTCTACTGCAGAGGAACAGGAGTCCAACAAGAATCTAATATGATGATAAAGGAAAACACTTTGAACAATGCACAAAATTGAAAAATGCCACAAGGATTCTTCCAATTCCTAAGGCTTGGAGAATATATTTTTTCCTGTTCCTATTTTAAATAAATAATAATTTTATAAATTTGTTCTCATTACAGTAGTTTTTTATACTATGAAATTCTGCTGAGGGGATGCAAAATTTTAGAATGAATTTTTTTTCTTTTTCTGTTAGAAAACCTAAATAAACAGTGTTGATGCTGTATTATTATTGAAAAAGGAGAAGTCATCATTCCACCTTTGGAAACAGAGTTAGAGGAGTCCACAGGAAAGAAAGGTAGAAACAGAAGTGAAGATTCGGAATTTATATTACGTATGCAATCTAGCAGGGAGAAAAACACTAGACTTCAATATTATCAACCTCGGTGACAGTGAGAATTTTTTTTAAAGGAAGGTATAAGGAGCAACAGGCATAAACTGAAACACAGGAAGTTTCCATCTGAATACGAGGAAAATGTTCTTCACTTTGAGGGTGACTGAGCATTGGAACAGGCTGGATATCGCTTCTTTGGAGATATCCAAAACAACTTGCTGGAAGGGAACCTGCTTTAACAGGGGGGTTGGACTAGGTGATTTCCAGACACCCCTTCCAACTCCAACCATTCCATGATTCTGTGGTTGTGGTGGGTTTGCATGGTAGTGGTATTATGCAAGATTCCCATGCTTGCAACCCAGGTTTGATTCCCAGTTGGTGCGCAAAAGGACTGTAGTGGGTGTCAGGCACCCACCAAAGCCACTCTGTCACTCTCTTTCACGGGGGAGAGAAAATATTGTGAAAAGTTCATGGCGTGAGATAAGGACAGGGAGACATCACTCCCTGAACATCATCATGGGCAAAACCGACTCAGCTGGGGGATATTAACTGAGTTTATTACGAAGAAAAACTGTTTGCCCCACTTATTCTCAAAGACATTTGTTCTATGATCTTTACATCTACTTAATATAAAGTAAATATAAGCAAAAATAGCTGTCTACCAGAAAAATCAAAGTTAAAAATTAAGAGACACCCCTGTTACTTCAACAGGGAGCCTGCAATTAACAGTCATTAACAACCTGCTTCCTTCCCCATGTTGTCTTGCATATTTACTTTGATATTCATATATATTTGACTGAGATACAGAGGATATGTGTTTTTTCCTGTTTTGTTGCTCTGCACACATGGTGTTGTGTTCATCCCCCTAACTTTTCATTTCCAGCTTTTCAGACAGACACAGTCCACTAAATATTTGCAAGAATAAAATATTTACATAGCTAAAATCTAGGTGCTAATGGCCTTTCTACCTTGTTCTCTCAAGTACTGTCACATGTTGTCACATTTTTAGCATACACTTTCTTAAAGGCCTTTTTAAAAGTAGGACAAACCTTGGTTGGCGATGTGTGTTTCTAGGACACAGCAAGATGTTATTGTTTCATATCTGATGTGTTACACTGCCTCTAGTTTTTCTATAACATCCTTTCAGGCTGTTCCCAACATATCACAGAATCACAGAATATGACTAGCTGGAAGGATCATTGAGTCCAACCCTTAGCCCTTCTCAGGACCATCCCCAAGAGTCACACTCTGTGCCTGAGAGTATCATCCAAGTGCTTCTTGAACTCTGTCAGGTTTGGTGCTGTGACCAGTGGGAAGTCTGTTCAGTGCCCAACCACCCTCTGGGGGAAGAACCTTTTTCTAATATCCAACCTAAACCTCCCTTGACACAATTTCAGGCCATTCCCTCAGGTTCTCTCTCCAGTCACAATAGAGAAGAGATCAGTGCCTGTCCCTTCTCTTCCCCTCATAAGGAAGT
Source organism: Pachyramphus minor (assembly GCA_013397135.1). Lineage (NCBI taxonomy): Eukaryota > Metazoa > Chordata > Aves > Passeriformes > Tyrannidae > Pachyramphus > Pachyramphus minor. Next base: position 17,949 of record VYXB01005042.1, on the reverse strand, counting down.
TGTAACTGCAATGAGGTCTCCCCTCAGTCTCCTCTTCTCCAGCTGAACAGACCAAGTGATCTCACCCACACCTCACACAGCTTCCCCTCCGAACCCTTCATTATCCTTGTTGCCCTCCTTTGAACACTCTCTAACAGCTTCATATCGTTCCTATATTGGAGTGCCCCAAACTGCACACAAGATTCCAGGTGAGGCCACCTCAGGTCAGAGCAGAGCGAGACAATCCCCTCCCTCGACTGGCTGGTGATGCTTTGCCTGATGCCCCCAGGACACGGTTGGCCCTTCTGGCTGCCAGGGCAAATAGCATGTCTGAATTTTTCCTGCGTCACTTGACCTTACTTTCACTGGGCATATACCTTCCTTTTTTGCCTTATTTCCATGAAAAGATTCGTATTCACCCAAGCTGATCTTCTGCCTTACCTACTTGATTTCCAACATTTGGGAATTCCCTGCTCCTGCACCCTTACAAGGTGATGTTAGAAAAGTGACCAGCACTGATGGACTCCAGCACCTGCAAAAACATTTTCCCGGGGGACTTTACTTACTGATACTCTGAGCAGCCCAAATTCTGCTCTCCTCATGTCCAGAGTTGAGATTTTCACTTTTCCTCCTGTCAACAGACATTTTAAACTCGATCACTTCGTGTTTGCTGTGGCCTGGAGGCCACCAGTCTCCACTTTGCTCACAAAATCCACTCTGTAGACAAGCAGCAGATCAAGGAGGGCATCTTTCCAAGCTGACTCCCTTAAGACCTGTTCCATAAAGTTGTCATCCGTGTGTTTCAGGAATCTTCTGGCCTGGGTTGTACTGTGTGGTGCTCCAAAGAGATATCTCCAAAGACATATTCTACCAAAACACACACTTGCAGCTGGAGCTAATTCAACTATTAATTTGATCTCAACAATTTTCAGTTGATCTCTATACAGGAATGCTCCCTAATTATTTTTTGGACCAGGTTTGTTAAATATTGTTTAGAGGATGAATCATTAGTTTAGAAAAACACTCTCAGACAAGTACTTTTTTTTCAACTGCCTATGTTTTAAAGCCAAATCAGAATATGAAAGCAGTTGTTTTCTGTCTGCACTTTGATGAAATGGTTCTAAACTTGAAATACCTGGAAGTACACTAGTTATCTTGATTAGATCCTCAGAGTGATGGAGAATTAGACATTAGTCCACCTTAGTAATAGGAAAAGGGGAAATGGCCTTAAGCTGAAGGAGGTATGTTTAGATTAGATATGAGGAAGAAGTTCTTTATTATAAGGGTGGTGAGGCTCTGGAACAGGTTCCCCAGAGAAGTTGTGGATGCCCCATCTCTGGAAGTATCCAAGGTCAGGTTGGACAGGGCTTTGAGTAATATGGTCTAGTGAAAAGTGTCCCTGCCCATGGCACGTAGGTGGGAACTAGATGATCTTTAAGGTCCCTTCCAACCCAGACCATTCTCTGGTAACACAATTAAAAGGCATTCAGGGATGTTGGTTGGACGGTTTTCTTCAGTAGATAATACAAATAGTTTCAATAGACTTGGGGCAATAATACACTTTTTGTCTGAAGTAATTTCCCATTTCATGCTATTGCAGATTTTATTGGTCAAAAATTCACAGAGCTTACTCTGCACAGAAAGACCTAACCTTGCTAGGGGAAGATAAGAAAGTCAAGTAACCAAATTGATGTCCTTAGGACCTAAATAAATCCCTGTGCCTGCAGGTCTTCATGCTGGGCTGACCCAGAGGTAAGCAGCTCCTTGGTAGGGTAAAAGATTGGAAATACCCTCTTTATTTTGCCCCTCTGATGTATTATCTGCTATAAAGTCAGGATTCTGGACTTGCTAAAGAATAGTCCAGCACAGTTCATCTTCCTACAACATACACCCCAAACCAATTTTTCCATTGAGTATATTATTAATATTCTATTGGAATATCACCAGTGAAGAACAGCAATAAGTATGCTTCACCTGTGGCTGCAAATTATCCCTATATGTGCCAAAATTTGGACGAAGTCCAAATTTTGTGTGTTGAAGACAGACCCGAACAATTTATCCCCAAGCAAGACAGTTTATAATACAGTATGTTTTGCTACTACATGGCTGTCTGTCAGGTAATCCTGCCATGAACACACATGTCATCCTCGAGGAAGGCACAAAGACTAACTTCCAGCCTTGGGAAGTGATGCTGAGTGCTGCCTGTGTAATTAAACAGGAGATTCCTAATTTAGACAGAAAGAGAGTTGATCTGTAGCAAAAAAACTTTAAGAGTTTTGTGTAAAAAAAGGCTGAAAAAAATTAAAATTATTGGAAATCAAAATGTAAATACAACACAAACTCAAATATACCTCATCTTGTTCAGCTAAATCCGATCCAGAATTCTCCATGCTTATGAATATCTCTGTTAAGTAGGGTTACTTATTTTTTCTTCATTCTTTCATCTTGTGTTATTAACCTCTATAAAAGTTCATTAGATTTGTTCAATCCCAGTAATTTGAACAGATGCAGACTGTCATATTTTTCCATGGAAAACTGGACAAACCTGAAATGCCACTACACTAGTGATACCACAGGGCATTTAAAGATACAGAAAAACAAAACTTCCCAAGGGCACTCCTGAGAGACAGAGTATTAAGCTTTCTAAGCAGGAACTGGCAATCGCTGATGGGGGCTTTTTAAAGGTGCAAGTGCAGTAGAACTGCCAAAGCAAACAGTACCCTTCAGGGTAGACCTTTCTGACCAGGCCATGGAAGCATTTTCCTTCCCAGCCATGTTGCTGGTAGTACAAGTACCAACGTAGGCCAAATTTTGTGTGCGTGAGTGTAGATGAACAGTTCTGTCTGTATGTTGCTTCAATTTGTTAATTAAAGTCAACAATATACCATGGTTTCAGAAAAAGTATGTCAAATTTTTTTTTTCTTGAAGGGTTCAGTCAACGTATCTTGAAATACCTTCTAAAATCAGTACTTTCTGTACATTTTGTAACCCCTTGATATACTGATATTACCATATGGAAACAGATATTCTCATGACAGGATCCTGTCTCTGTATATAGTCATATTCTCAAAGTTCAAAGTGCTGCTCAGACTTAACTACAGTTGGCTTCAACTTTTTTTGAAGCATGTTCTTGCCCTCCTAACACTTCCATTTGCTACTTAGCCGTTGACCTAATCAGCCATTAACAAGAAGACTCTAAAGATGAAACTAAGGACCTTACTTGCAGGGGGGTTTCTGTCTGTTTTTTTTAAGAATGTTTTGAACAAATAACCCAGACTTGGAAAGAAAAGAAAAAAAAATTAGGACAAGTTTGGATCCTGGGCATGTCTCACTGTTCCCCATCCCAACACATACAGAGCAGCAGAGAATTAGGGTACAGACACAGAGAAGGAGACAAACTTGCACTATATAGATTAAATTGGGTTTGAGTTTATACATTCTGTCCTACTGAATGACTCCCAACCCTAGTAACTACTTTCTTTTTTTCAGGGTGGAAATTGCCCAGTAACAGCAAGACTGAAAAGGTGGACCATTTTTTTACTGTTTCACAAAAGACCTCTTGAGTGATTTGAAAACTAGGTTGCAGTCTCTGTCTTGAAGCACACCAAGTATCACATTGTTTTGCTTGAAACACATTTACAAGTAATCTATCATGGCACTTTTTTATCTTTTTTTAATTTTTTTTGAGAGTAGAACTGTGTGGCAAGGCTCCTATGTCCAAAGTAGCAAAATGTGACATTCTCCTTTCAGATGCTCCCAAACACACCCCTGAGAGAGCTTTACCATGTACAGACCTCCTGTGGATGGTAACAAGGGGAGCTTTACTTGAAATTGGTGTGAAAACACACTGTCAGAGTCTCCTTATAGTCTGGTCAAGAGAGAACCAAGGCAACTGTTTAGTAAGACTACTTTATATTACATACAGTTTGACAAGACATAGAAGAATGATGATTCAACTGCTCAGCTCCTTCATTCTTAAGAGCAGGTAACAAAAGAGAAAACCAGAAAAATTTTTGGTGAAACTAGACAGTTTTGTACACCAAAAGGAGCTCGAGTTTGCTACACTTACTTCTGTGAGGTGAATTTTGTAGAATATAAAAACACTAACCCTTTCACCTCCAGAAATGTTAAACCCTGACATGTTTTCAGACTTGTCAGCTGTGACTGTTAAATATTGTGAGGATTTCCAGACACACTTCCAAGAAAGAGCAGAGAAGAGACACAAATACCAGCAGGAGCTGGACTAGACAGATCTACCCTGGCTTACTCTGTGTTTGGATGACTCACACCCCCAGGGAAATTACAGAAATGAAAATACAACAAAAAACACACTTGCCTATGTAAAGATGGGTCAAAACTACTCAAATGGTAAAATAATATCTTGAAGGTGAAAATAAAAGGTTGTTAAGAGACAAACCTGCCAGGGATTTGGAGGAAGTGGGTTAGCTAAAGAGTAAGCAGCAAAGGGCAGAGTTTAATGGTAGCTTGCCATGGAGTAGACACGTCAGGAGTAGGATTCCACCAAGGAATAGGTTATTCAACACCTTCAGCAAACACATAGAAAAGGTAGTACAAAGGGTGGTCTCTGAACAAGCTACTAACCTCTCTGTGAAGTGCCATCCCATCGGCAAGGAACCCTGGAAAGACTTTACAGAACTTCAAAAGTAGTGCTGGGCACCCAAAGCTGGATACAGCGTTCCAGGTGGGACCTCACCAGAGCAGAGGGGCAGAATCCCCTCCCTCACTCTGCTGGCCATACTCATTTTGATACAGCCCAGAATAGAACTGGCTTTCTGAGCTGCAAGTACACATTGCTGGGTTATGTCCAGCCTCTTATTCACCAGCCCCCCCACCAAGCCCTTCTCAGCAGGGCTGTTCTTGATCTGTTCATTCCCCAACCTGTATCTATACTGGGGGTTGACCTGACACAAAGTCAGGACCTTGTACTTGACCTTGTTATACCACATAAAGTTCCCCTGCACCCATTTCTCAAGATTGTCCACGTCCCTGTGGGAGGCATCCTAGTGGTCAACTGCACCACTAAGCTTAGTGACATCTGCAGCTTTGTTGAGGATTGTGCACTCAATCCCTTTGTTTATGTCATTAATGAAGATATTATGTAACACCGGTCCCAATACGGATCCTTGAGGGACACCTGTCATCACTGACTGCCTTTAGAACTCCGAGTCATTCNCAGGACCTTGTACTTGACCTTGTTATACCACATAAAGTTCCCCTGCACCCATTTCTCAAGATTGTCCACGTCCCTGTGGGAGGCATCCTAGTGGTCAACTGCACCACTAAGCTTAGTGACATCTGCAGCTTTGTTGAGGATTGTGCACTCAATCCCTTTGTTTATGTCATTAATGAAGATATTATGTAACACCGGTCCCAATACGGATCCTTGAGGGACACCTGTCATCACTGACTGCCTTTAGAACTCCGAGTCATTCACCACCACCCTCTGGATGTGACCATCCAACCAGTTCCTGATCCATGTAACAGTCCAGCCATTGAATCCAACATCCTCCAACTTGGAGGGAAGGATGTTGTGGGCAACCATGCCAAAGGCTTTACAGAAGTCCAGATAAACGACATCTGTAGCTCTTCCCTTATCCCCTAGTGTAGTTACTCTGTCACAGAAAGCCATTAGGCTCGTCAGACAGGATTTAGTGAAGCCATGCTGGCTGTCTCAAACCACCTCCCTGTTCTCCATGTGCATTAGAACCTGGTTGGGCATTATTACACTGCTAGATTTTGCAAGATCCTTTCTAAAAGAACAGGAAACATTCCCTTTAAAATACTTCCTCCAGTGTTTTCAGCTTTGGAAAGCGTGTGTGACAAACAATTTTAGAGCCGTGTCAGTCAGATGCAAAGTGTTATATCCTGAGGGGCCAGAAAACAAGCAACCTGGATAATAGCAATTCTGGTTTTTTATATAAGCCTAATTTAATTTTTTTTAAAAAATGACACATATTAGCAAGGCCATCTTTAAAAGTAAGCATGCTACTCCATTATGCTTGATAGTTGTAGTATTTCCTGTGAACTTATTGGGTGGAGCTACTTGTTAGAGGTTTGGTCTTTTTCACTTAACATCTCATTGTGAAATCAATCCAGAGGACAGTGGATGAACAACAGTGATTTCTTATGTAGTGTTCCAGTGATGATGGACTTTTTAATATTAAACCTGACCAAATGTCTGTTTTGTTAGTTAATGTTAGTTAGGAAAGTACAGAAGGCTTTCTAACTTTCAAAGTGATCGAACCCCAAATATATTAGAGAAAAATTCCACAGTGGTCTTTAGGGTTTTAGGGAATGTCAAGACAGTTCCAGCAACCTTAGAGGGAAGTATCACCTGCATGGGGCATACATAAGGAACAGGATTCTTTTCTCACTGTACTTCTGTGGCTACATCTGCTGTAATTGGGAGCAGTCTAAATGACTGAATCTCATTATTTGTGTTCAATGTGTCTTTTGGTCATACTGTTCATTTACTATTCTATTAGCAACAAGACTGGTGAAGGGACTGAAACACAAGGCCTATGGGGAGAGGCTGAGGGAGCTGGGGTTGTTTAATCTGGAGAAGAGTAGGCTTAGAGGTGACCTCATCACTCTCTATAACTACCTGAAGGGAAGTTATAGCCAGGTGGGGATTGGTCTCTTAGCTTAAGCTCTGCCAGGGGAAATTTAGGCTGGATATTAGAAAGAAATTCTTTACAGAGAGAGTGGTCAGGCATTGGGATGGCCTGCCCAGGGAGGTGGTAGATTCACCATCCCTGGAGGTTTTTAAACTGAGATTGGACATGGCACTGAGTGCCATGATCTAGTAAACAGACTGGAGTTGGACCAACGGCTGGACTTGATGATCTCTGAGGTCTTTTCCAACCCAATCAATTTTATGATTCTATTATTCTATTCCATACTCTATATGCTGTTTTTTTAACTTAATGTATTAAATAATTCGTATATGTCTCTTAGATTTAATTCCTTTGAGAGAGGACCAGCGGTTTCCCACCTGAACAGATAGTTTGCAAAGGTTTAAAAGTTGCTCCAGCTGAGCAACAGTGCCTTTGCCTCCACCTCCCAGTAAATCCTTTTAATATTTGCAAATTCTGCCTATATAGCAGCCTTCATTTTATTTTGAGCTTGTGCAGCCAAGAGTCTAACAAGATACCGAACATTCCAAGGTTCACAGGTATTACAGTAAAGCGAATAGTCTACCTGCAGGAGACTGCAGCAGTTGTCACCATTAACAAAAGATGGAGTTTATTCCTTATGTTCTTTCTTCAAGTTTGTTTGATCCTCTGCAAATATTCTCTAAGAACATGAATAAAATTTGTCGGTTTTCCTGAACTCTTTCACTCAACTTTCAGTGCCTTCTGCCTTGGCTGATAACGAATTGTTGCTCCTGACCTGCAGGAAGATCCCTGTAATGTTTTTAGTTTCCTATGCACTTTTTTTTTTATTTAAGACACTAGAGAGAAGCAATCTGCAATATGCAAGAAATGAGAAAAGTGTATTTAAGTATGCTAAGAACTGTGGCTTTCATTCTGCTTTTTGCTACTCTTACCTGATGAGGTCTGCTGTTTCTGAACACATGCTGCACTGTAGGTTTCAGTCTGAGGAAAATTTTATGGGCTCTGTAGTCATAAATTTCATGTACCCCGGCAGACTGCCTCTTCTCTGCTGTGTGGAGTTCCCAGCAGACATCCGGCAGGTTGAAGTCACCCACAAGAACAAGGGCTGGTGATCTTGAGACATATGCCTACTGCTTGTAGGAGAATTCATCATCCTCATCGTCCTTGTTGGGTGGTCTGTAACAGACTCCCACCAGGATATCAGCCTTGTTGGCCTTCCCCCTGATTTTGATCCACAAACATTCAACTTTATCGTTACTGACTTCAAGACTGAGTCAAGAGACTCTCTAACATACAGAGCCACCCCTCCACCTCTCCTACCTTGCCTGTCCCTCCTCTAGAGCTTGTAGCCATCCACGGCAGCACTCCAGTCATGAAAGTCATCCCACCACGTTTCCGTGATGGTGACTACATCATAGCTGTCCTGCTGCACCAAGGCTTCCAGCTCCTCCTGTTTGTTACCCACACTGCGTGCATTGGTGTACCTGCACTTCAGCTGGGCTGCTGCTTTCACTCTTAGCCTGGCCTTTCCACCCTTAGGCTCATGTCTGGAGAGCCTGGTTTCAATCCCTTCCCCCTTCAAACCTTGTTTAAAGCCCTCCTGATCAGCCCTGCCAACTTATGGGCAGGGCTTTTGCCTTTTTTTTGCCCCTGCTAGACAGATGAAGCCCATCTGATTTGAGGAGACTGGATACCATGGAATTAGCCCCATGGTCAAAGGAACCAAAATTCCGCTGGTGGGACCATCCCTTTAGCCACATATTGATGAGATGGGTTTTCCTACTCCTCTCCTCATTCATCCCTGCTACTGCAGGAACTGAGACGAACACCACTTGTGCTCCTGTCCCATTAACTAATTGACGCAGCGCCTTGAAATCCTTAAAAATACCTTGAAAGATACTTTTACAAATCTTCACAGAAAACAATTTTGAGACCTTTCCAATACTGCCAAAACCTCTGCCAAAGTGACCACTAAAAAAGCAGAGAGTATGTCTGAGTCTGGCTTTGTGAAGACAGTGTGATACAATATGCAGCCCAAGATAGCTAGTCACCTACAAATAATTAGTTAAAAATAGACAGCTGGATCACTACAAATTCCTCATTTTGCTGCCCACAGAACCCTTTGTACCACCCTCAGCTCCTACTAGCCTACTGGGCCATCCTTGTACTGCCAATTCATGACTCATTTTTGCTTAAATTGTTGAGAAACTCGAGCTACATCTTATCTTAGACTTTGAAAAAGGCTGAGCATCCATATTCACATGAACATTTAAACCATTCAAGGAGTTTGAGCCTCATGTGAAATCTCAAAGCAGCAAATTGCTGTTATGTTTAATCACCACTGTGGTTCTTCACTCTGCTTCCACAAATATTTTGCTATTCTAATTCAGTTGGGTTTTGATTTACTTATTCGGTTCACTTTATACTGATGTATAAAAATGCATCTACATATTTCACATTCATATATACAACGTGTATACAAAATTTGGATATCCTGGATATTGGATATTGCATACTGGATATCCTGTATTTGGATACTCTCCACATTAGCTGCCTTCTACGTATTAAGCAGACCAATCATGTTGATTTATGGGAATAAATCTCTTTTATTTTGCTCTGCTCTGCTTTTATTTTGGCATCATGGTACACAGAGCCTATAAAAAAGAATGGGACTGCCTTTTTGAGCAAAGCTTCTGCCAGCCTTCACACAGCACTCACAGTGACCAGGGAATATTAGCCTTTTGTAGACTGCAAATGCAAACTCTGAACACATACCTTCCAAAGTATTCATGTGCCTTACAGGGTGGAAAATGCCACTGTGTTTAAATCATTGTCACTGATCTCACACAATCTAGGTATATACTGTCAGTTTGGGTTATGTTTTCTCTTGATTGATTTTTGCTTTTCACCTTCACATTCTGTTGCCTACAACCATGTTGTTGGATATTAAATACTACTTTTCTGGATAATCAGTCCGGTACACAAACACTCCCAGAGAGGGAAAAACAGAATCATGAGAAATGAAGAGTGATTCTGAAGACAGGTTTATATCTTAATATTTGTCTCGGATGTTCATCTACTGAAATTATTTTCCATGTTATTATTTAATTGGCATGCAACATGTAATGAAGGCGCAGAACATAACTGGTTTTGCTCATAAAAAAGAACCAATAACAGCATAAGATCTGACGATAATAATAATAATTGAAAAAAGGCTGAAGCGTTTTCCTTCTGCCTAAGAACCCAGAGGAAAAGTAGCTGGGAACATGCTGGGCTGAAAATCTGCATTATGGCCATAATGTAAATTAAAGTCAGGTAAAGAGTTAAAGAATCTTGGACCTTTGGACATATAGAAGTACTAATTGACTTTATATATAATTTCATTTCAAGTTTCAGATTCTCTGCTCTTCTAAAAGATCATGCTGTAGCCCTCTGTAGTCAAAGTCAGAAATATGAGAACAGATAATGAAGTGAATATCTGGGCAAAAGGCTTGAATTTGTATAGCAAAGTCTTTGTTGTAAATTAGGGACAGAGGAGTCAAACTTGTAGGAGCGTCATGAAGTGATCGAGTGATAACACATAGTCAGATGGAAAATGATACTTAATTTTTAATAGTTGCTAGTAGAATTGCAAAGCTCAGAAGAATTTGGTGGCATTTAACAGCATACCCTCAAAAGTATACCTATTGAAATGTTGACCTCTCTTTTAAAAGTATCTCTGGTGCCTGCAAAACCAAACAGCATATTGGAATGTGTTATCTACATCTCTGAGGACAACAGAAATCTTGATTTTTATGAAGTACGATTGAACAAAATAATTACAAGGAAATAGAACTTAGAAGACTCTCAAAGTGTAATGAAGTTTTTTCAGCGGTGAAGAAGGGCAAGATCAAAATGGAAAACCTTGAAAATATATTGTTGCTTTATATAATTTTATTAACTCCAGTACATGAAAAGAAAGGAAGTTTCAAAGTACAAAATTTGTGTGTAAAGTTGTTATAAACAGCTATATATTTACGAGAAATTGAACATGAAAAACCTTGTCCCATGAGATTTGCAGTCAACTTTTTCAACAAAATTAATCTAGTGTTTGATTTTTCACTATTATATCAATAGATATATGCAAAGCTTTCATTAATATCTGAATGCATGACCCAGGATTTTGATATTCACAATCCTGCAAATTCATTCCACCAGGAGAACTGGATGATGTATTTGATCTGGTTGCAATCTTATTTATTTTAAGAGAAGCTAGACAATGCACAATTTTTTTCAGGGCAGTAGAAATCCAAAAATAAACAGTAATTTCTTTGTCCAGAGTCTCAAGTGTTTTTCTGTCTGGTATTACAGCCAAAGATTTCAGCTTTTACTGCCTGGTTTCTCCTTCTGTGTGGACTTTTGTGGTGTTTCTGCATCTTTTGACTGTTCTTGACTCTCTCAGACACAACCAAACACACACACAGACGTGTACACCTGCCTGAACGTAAGCCTCCTCAGACAGCTCCAAGTATATGTGTACTCACACCCAAAACCTTGCAGATGTCTTCCTTCACCAGCCTTATTACAAACTGTGTGCAAGACAGTTAGAATCACAGAATAACCTGAGTTGGAAAGGACTGACAAGAATCATCAAGTTCAACCCTTAGCCCTGCACACGACCATCCCCAGGAGTCACACCATGTGCCTGAGAGCGTTGTCCAAACACTGAACTCTGTCAGGCTTGGTGATGTGCCCATTGCCCTGGGCAGCCTGTTCAGTGCCCAACCACCCTTTTCATGAGATCCAACCTGAACCTCTCCTGACACAACTCCAGGCCATGCCCTCAAATTCTGTCACTGGTCACCACAGAGCAGAGATCAGTGCCTGCCCCTCCTCTTCCCCTCACAAGGAAGTTGTAGGTGCAGCGAGGTCTCCCCTCAATCTCTTCTTCTCCAGGCTGAGTAGACCAGCTGACCTCATATGACCTCATATGACTTTCCCTCTACATCCTTTACTATCTTCAGTTGCTGCAGCCATTTATTTCAGGAAGGAAAGGTTTTTATTTCACCTATGTTCAGAACCAGCATAAGCTCTGTAAGGTACCACAGTGACGTGTGAGAAGAGGGTTGGGGTTATGAGAAAGTGAGACATAGGCTTATCTAGGCAATACATGTTCAGTGCAGCCAGGGCCCAGGAAGAGTCCTGTCCTGCTCTACACATCAGGTGGGCTTTGCAATAACATAGATGTGCACACAAGTAAGGGACACAGGCACATATCTCAGGCATTATTTTTATTATTTAAGCTTTATTATTTAAGCATATTATTATTTAAGTTTTATTTATGAATTACACTGCCCTGTGGAAAAAAGTTCTAGTGCGTGCTTTGCTGTTTTATACACAACAGTCTCATTCACAGCTTAACACTTACTGTACCACCCCGAGTTCGTCTTGCTATTCCATACATTATTTGAGTGTGTGATGTGCATGTTATGTTGGGTGTATAAACCTGGTGTAATTAGGTGGCAGAACCCATAAACACAAGATGAGAACAGCTTGCAGGAAGCTGCCATAGCAAATAGCTGTTGGAATTCAAAAAGTCTCCTAAAACAGTTCTTTTATGCTTTGAGTTATTCTTATTTTGAACATCATTAAGATGCTTGGCTGATCAACAATGTAACTCCAAACCCAGACAAGCTACTAGGTGTAATTGCAGAGCTACACACGATTGCTCTTTATTAACAAAATTTTGTTACAGCAACCAGTTCAATTGAAGCAGCACTTTATGCCCAGATATATTGCACTGGATTTCTTGTTAACACTACTGAATGGCAGCTGAGCTTTATGTTCCTTATAAAGCTATGTAGTTTCTTTTGAAAACATTAAATTTAAAAAAAAAAAAGACAAGGCATAATTTGGCTTGTCTAACAAAGCCACACCACTGCTGTAACTGAAGCGACAATCATACTACCTGAAACATGTCAAGGGAGGAAGCTAAACCCACGGATACAGCAGGTTTCTTTAAAAAAACCCCATCTATTACCTCGCTGCATTGCTATTCTCATTCTGTGATATTGCCTCAGTTTTATGGACACAGCAGAAGATGGTTAGCAAAGACAAAAGAAAAAGCCTTAACACTGACACACTTATCAGGACAGATTTCCTAAGGGAGCAAGGTAAATGGGGTACTCTCCTTTCGCTGAACACTCCTCATTCCCATGCATGTTGCACATCTTCTACCGGACAGGAGAGGAGGGGTGCTGAGTTGCTGCAACACCTCTGCCATCACTGCAGTTGCATTCTTGTTGCTCCCAGCCTTGACCATATCCCCTTGACTGCCAGGGTACCACACTACATGTGTTACACTTCTCACTGAGTTATATTCATAAAATATCTTACCCAAGAGGTAGGATGGCAAGCAAGTAGATGCAAAGACTGATTTCTGACCTTCAGTCCCATTAATGTCTATTAGTTGCAATGTTCATACTACTATTTAACATCAAAAGGGTTTAAAGTTGGGCAATAATGTAATCCTAAGAAAACAAAGCACTGACCATATTTAGCAATGAGAAAACCAAGCTGCATCTGGTGTGTTTTTACCTGTTCTGCTTAAAACAGCTGGAGCTTATCAGTGAAGTGCTATTTCACCTCTTATAAATTCTTCAGATTCGTTATTTGACTTCATAGTAACTCAGTATCAACCAAGCTACCTGCCCTGACATCACAAATCATTGCATTCAGGAAAAGCTGGTGTTATTTAAGGTTTTTATTGCTACCATTAAGAGTGGGAAATTTTCACTTCACTACCCACGAATCATTAGTAATCTGACTGTTTTAACACCTACCCAAAACACTGATTACCTTTTTCGGGTTTATTATCTCCTCCTGCTGATCTTGCTAGCACTGACTGAACTTACTGTACTCTCTCTGACAGATCTCCCCAGTTGTTGCTTCCAACCTCATCAAGTTATCTTAGTCAATAAAGGTTATGTCTTTTGCAAACCCAGACACCCTCAGTCCTTCAGAAGAATTAGTCCATGACACAAAATGCCCTGTGGTTTAAAGACAATAAAAGGAGTGAAGTGAGGCAAGGTGAACAGAGAGGAGAAGGCTCTGCTAACTTTCACAGCTCTCCTTCTTTCCCTCTTCAAATGGGAATTTGAAATCTTAGAGTACGTGGAGCACACAAATTATTCAGTTCATTGGAAGGTGATCATCTATTGGTAGAGGTTATGCAAGGAGGTCTGTGAGGCCAACACACCTTTGTTCATGGGAAGGGTGAATTCTGTTTTCCAGCAACTGGCAGCAGCCCTAAAGTGGGCAGTATGTAAAGGGACTGCCTGCTAAGGAGCCAGCAATTCTCACTGAACAGAGTGCATGCACAGGAGCACACTCACAGAGAGCTGGACTTCCTGGTTCTCTCTTGAGATATGAAGAAAAGTACTATGACACTTTCAGCAAGTGTCCATGCACTTCTGTTGCAAGTGGTGTGAGGCATCCTTGCTGTGTTGTAGGATGAGTGGCTAGTGACATTAATTTGCTTCTCATCTAGGAAGAAATTCTTCACTGTGGAGGTGTTGAGGGACTAGAACAGGTTGCCCAGAGGAGCTGTGGATTCCTCATCCCTGGAAGTGTTCAAGGTCATCTTGGATGAGGCTTTGGGTCTAGTGGCAGGTGTCCCTGCCAGTGGCAGGGGGATTGGTTTAAGTCTCCTTCCAACCCAGAAAATGCTATGATTCTGTGATTTCCCTCTGGAATAAATCAGCTAGCTTTTTTCTGATATGAAATCCTCATTTCTCTGTCAAGTGTTACCAGGAGAGTCCACCTCTTGAGGTGGATACATTTTGCCCTTGACAAAGACGAGGTCTGTGGACAGCAGTGAAGGAAGACAGCCAAGTCAGCATACTAGACATTCAGGACAGTTAATGAACACAGGCCTGAATACAACTGTGGTTTTGCATACATGAATACAAGGTGGTTTCAGCTTCAGCAAAATTATAAACATGAGGAAGCAGAATGCAGCTGAAGCAGTACCCTCTAATCATCCCAGGAGATTTTTTGGAAGGTCCATGGGACTCCATGCAGGTGTCATGTCTGAGCTACACACGGTTCTGTTGATGCATATGGTGCATTCTCCTTCTCTCTCTGTGGATGTCTTCCTAATACAGCTGACTGACCATGAAGAATAAAGGAGTTTTTCTGCAAGACCAGGGCAATGGTATAGATTCAGGTTTGTCAGTTTTTTGATGCCAGGGCTTACAAAATGCTTCAGCACCAGGGCTCTAGCTCCCACCAGATAATGTGGGAGAACCTTCAGTGGGCAAATGTAGTCAAAATAAAACCTCAGAACCTTGGTTTTCATCAGGCATTACCTATCCACTTTTGTATTCACAAATAACTATGAAGTAATTCCTATAATTTAAATGTCTGAGTACTTTGCCTGCAGGCACACTCACATGTTTAGACATCTTGTGCTTGTCAAGCTCTTACAGTTCCTGATAGCCACATTTGCTGATGGGGGGGGGGGGGGGGGAAGAGACCATTGTTTAAAATCTGCCACTTAAAGTATATCTCCTCAATGGAAATTAACATCTGTTCATCACATGTGCCACTGGCAGACAAATATGGAGGTCATAGACAGATCTGCACCCATTTTCTGCATATTAAAGCAGAATATGAACCTCTGAAAGACCAGATTGCTTCCATAATTATTTTTTTTTCTTTCTTTCACTATTAAAAACAGTTTTAGCTATTGACTGTCTACATCTGAAAGGATTTGAGGCAGTATTCGAAGATCGGGAGCAAAAAAAGGCAGTCTTTTGCTGCTTAGCCTTTACTCAGGGCTTGCTGGAGCTGTGAAACAGTACACTGTGCGTTTCCCGATTTTCCTTCCAACTAAATATTAATTGGTCCAACAGTTCACAAACTGTTTTAACTGAGCAACAGCTAAGCAAGAGCACATGAGTTTAGCCCAATAATTCTCTTGGGTCCCCTCTAAATCATCATATACTAAAACTCACTTATATTTTTGCTCTGTGTTTTCTTGGTCATCCTCATTTTAGATCCTTTTCTTCCATTTAACACAATGTAAACTAGGACAGAAATTGCAGGGAGGAAGGAGATGACCAGTAGGATGAGCCCAGAAATGGGTAAGCTGTGGCCCAGAGGAGCAGCAGCCCCATTGGTGTCTTGAGAAGGACCCCAAGAGCTGACAGCACTCTCAGAGGGGCCCGAAGATGCAGCTAATGGTCGTGGAAAAAGCTGGTTAATGTCAGGATGACCGTGTCTTGGAATTTATCATAGATTTTGCAGAAGGAGACTAGACATATAATATTTTTATGATAACACTCAGAACGGGATTCATTCCAAACTATTTTAGGGTGGAACCCTTTATTAAATTGCGAATTGGGTGTGAATATCACTGGCTGACAAAAATGCAATCTTAGAAACAACTTTTAGGAAAACAATTAATAATTAAAAGCAGTCATGAGAATTTCAGAGCAGATAATGAAAATGTTTCCATACAATTCTGAGAGCTGAAAAGGGGGAGAAGACAAGAAATCTGTAAGTTATAAACATGTCAGAAAAGTAGCAGGAGCAGAAACACTTAGATCATCAACATGTCCTAAACAGATGTAACTGCAGAGGATACCATCACATAAGGTTTCCCAGTTTGAATCTGCTTTGTGCTGGGTGACCCAGGAATATCTGCAAACCACAACAGTGTCTTGTTGGGTGGTACAGTCCCTGCCAGCAAGCAAAGCCAGCACACCAGGAGTGAAAGAAGGTCTTGCATTCCAGCCTAAGCAGTGAAATTAATACCACACAGCACAGATTTGCCAGCTGGCAGGTGACATGCAGAGCCAAAGAGCACAAACATTTTTGCTACCTTCGGGCAACCCTGATTTTGGGCCACCCGTAATAGCCCTTGCCTCACCCAGATTGCATAGGGACATGTTCTTGAGCCTCCCAGGTCACCTCTGTAAGTCCTGCTACTGAAAGACTGGCTCTGCACGAGGCTGTGGCAATGCCCAAGAACCTGTCCCTGTCCCACCTTGCTGCTCAGGGACAGAGAGCTATGGCTCCATCACGCTGTCCCTGAACAAAGCTGACTTGCAAAACTAAACTGGTCATGTGGTTTTTCAGGCTGTTGGGAACTACTGGAGAACTGGATGTTTGCTTAGGTGCATGCTGCTCCTCCCCGCCCCCCGCCTTTGCCAGTCTCTTGAAGGGTTACCTCAAACTAAAAAGTGGATGTAAATGAAAACAAAAATTCAAGATGAGGTGGAAAGATTGAAGAGAATGGGAGACTCAAACCTTGTGTGGGATTATTACTTTTTATGTCTAATACACTTACCTTCAGTCCTCAATGACACTGACTGCACTTTTTTTGTGAGTTAAGAAAGAGGCAGGTGAAAGCATTCAGATGTGGAAGTGGAATACTGAATGTAGGTAACATCACATAACAATGCAGCATCCAATAACAGCAATAGCAGTGGGATGTGATTTCCTGCTTCAGGACAACAGATAGGGGCTCAGTAAGTACAGCCTCAAACAAAAGGTGCACAAGAGGCAGTGAGAGAGAAGGGTAAAAAAGTGGTTGTGGTTACTCTGAAAGCACCTGAGAAGGCTACTAGTAGACATAGACATTGGCAGGAATTGTGTTTCCAAGAGAAAATGAAGTTTTGAAAAAATCAAAAATGTTCATAAACATCAACCATAGTAGGAGAGAAGGCCACTTATTCCTGGGGAAAAGCAGCCTTACAGGCAATCCAACTCATGGGAGAAATAAGGGCACAAGTGAACAGCAACTGCTGAAACAAAACAAATCGTCTTAGGAAATATTGTTTAATTTTTGAAATTGCTCAAAATGAAATATGTTGTTATACTTTCAACAGACTTAACTGAAGCTTTTCGTATGAATCATTCATTCAAAACTTCTTCTTCACAGTAACATTTTGTTTCCAATTTTTCTTAGAGTCATGAAATGGCCTGGTTTGAAAAGGGACTTTCAAGGTTATCTAGTTCCAACCTCCCTGCTGTGGATAGGGGCCAGGTGACTCAGGGCACCATTTAACTTGACTTTAAACACTTTCAGGGATGGGGCATCCACAGTCTCTCTGGGCAACCTGTTCCAGTGCCTCACCACACCCACAGTAAAGAATTTTATCCTAATATCTGGTCTAAACTGACCTTCCCTCAGCCTAAGACCACTCTGATTTGCCCTGTCACTATATCCTTTTGTAGGCTCTCCATCTTGTATGCTCCTTTCAGGTAGTGGAAGGCCATAATTATGTCCTCCTGAAGCCTTCTCTTATCTAGGCTGAACAAAACCAATTCTTTCAGCCTTTCCTCA
>VYXB01005040.1:51510-62924 GCA_013397135.1 Pachyramphus minor | reverse complement strand
CTATGATTCTATGATTCTAAAAACTTCTACATTTCTCCTCTGCAGTCACCACATGCTGTCTTCCAATCAGTTCTTTTCTTCTGAATTTTTTTTTCTCTCAAATGAAAACTTTTTTAAATAAAATCCAATAGCTTGTAGAAAAATCTGATATTATCAGAATTTATTTCTGTGGAATCTACTGAACATATACAGAGACTATACTCAAAGCCTGTAATTTCTTCTGAAAGTACTACTGCTGTTAATGTGTTTATGCGATATTTCTGACACTTTCAAAATGCATTACACTGACCCACTTTGCCAACATATATCAGTATATTATGTATGCAGTGATAGTGAACTCTCAGAAGCATTGATTTGATGCATATGCTATCTATAGACAACCGATACCTGAACAGCAAATCCAAAGCATTCTTCAGTTTCATATATATGTAGTTTCTACATGTATGTTAGTGATACACAGTATATGACCATCTCTTTCTGGTGCAAATGAGGGCAACTCTATAGTCCTTAAATCAAAGATGTTCTTAATATGGGGCCTGCATCTTTGGGTCTTGATACTATATTCTGGTCCAGCTGACCTGAATATGGCAAACCTTTAAAGTCTGTGGAGCTTTGCACAGCATGAAGTTAAAGAACTTATCTCTTGAGTTTTTAAACTAATCCTTAACCTTTGTTTGTTTCATATTGTAGGGGAGTATGATATAAATGCAAATTATGGCCATCAGAAACTGTGAAAGATTAATATACCCTAGAAAAGAAGTTAGAAATGGCTTAGTCCATCTGAAGGTTTAAGTAGATAACCTTTTTTAATAGGCCTTTACATTCTTCCTAACTCCAGTATTCAGAACCTGAAGCCAGGTTATGTTAGAATAACACTCAGATGGGATTGGAGACATTACTCAGATGAGATTGAGACCATTGCAAACTTAAGGGTTGTGAGTTTTTAAGGCAAGACTGATGTTGACTGTTGTGAAACAAAAAATAGGCACAAGTACATCTCACAGTTTTCTTTCCCATACATTTAGCTCATTAACTGAAAAGAACTTTATGAAAAACACACATAAGCAGTTTTCACATATCATTCTGACATGAATATAAATTGCATTTTCAAATCATTCTAATAGCCTGCTGATTTTTTTAAGATCCCTCCAGGACTGTATAATGTTAATCCATCTGGGTACAGGGAAAAAAAGAAGTCAATAAAGATGGTGCAGAAAAGTAGAAATTACACCTTCCTATGTTAGCAACAACTTACCCCCTAAGAAGAGCTTATTTTCCACAGTTTTTGCTAGGAACTTTGACAAGGATGGAAGGGACCCAATTACAATCACCAGAGGACATCTGCTAGTTAGTTTTGCAGCAGAGAGATGCAGAATTTCTGCATGTTTCAGGTGACATCAATTGCCCTTTTATGCTTCTTACCTATTTCATAAGTAGAATTGCAGCTGTTGAATACACTCACAATCTGTCTACTGACCCCGAGTGGGTGAGGAGCAGAGAATAAGGAACTCCACCTGGCTTTCTGCTATCACATGCTGCTGTGGTCTGTGGCAAAATCTGTTACATGCTCATCATACAGAGTTCATGGAGAAATCCTGAACTAATTCTGAATGAGTTTTGTACCATGAGCACTTTATGGGACAAACTGAGTGGCCCAAATATTTTCCAGCAAAAATTAATTTAAAAAACATTCATATTGAAGAAGGAGATGATACCATCGGCTTATGCTCCCTGACTATAAACAGGGTTCTCTCCAAAGAAATCCTTTCCTGCCTTCTCCTTCTCTTAGGAACTAGAGTTAACCACAAGTTTTGTATCAGAATTTGCAAATGGCAATTCTAACCACATAACTGTTCCTTGATCTTTGGTAGGACATTAGCTGCAGTCACTGGGAACCTCCATCTAAGTGATGTGAAATGAGAGAATAACATTTAAAAATTAGAGTTTTAAAATACTTTCTTAAATTTTAAGCCAAATTTATCCAAGCCCTATGTAACACTCAAACAAGTCTTAGTAGCCCCAGACAATTTTAGCAAAGAAAAATTGGAAAAAAGTTTTACTGTTGGTATTGTTAAGCCAGGAACTTTTGTTCTGCCTATGTCTGGAGTTTATATTTTCCCTTACACCATTCATAAATCATCTCGGTCCATTACCTGATGTGTTTCTGCCCAGTGGTGTTCTGACCTGCTTGGATGGGGCTGTTACCAGTGTACACAAAGAGTTGCTCAGTGTCTTTCAGTAAATGGAGTTAACAACACTTCACAGTGACCCGAGTGTCATGCATTGATGTGGAAGCTGACAAGCATGGGGAATTTGGTAACTGCTGCAGCTGTGGAGGAAAATTTTTAGGGTTTTTTTCCGTGGTGTATAGTGTATTTCTAAGTTAAGGAAGTCATTCTCTTGAAGGTATGTGGTCTCCAGAGGGTCCTCCATAAAAGGATCATTTCATGGAGAATATGCCTAGAAGTGACTCCTAAATGCAGTGAAAAGATTTAGTGTTCAGCTGTTTCTAGTTGTCAGAAACTGGGAGTATAGTAAAGCAAATGATGGGCTTTACTCTATCTCACATTCATAAAATCTTTTACTCAGTAGAACCTGTCACTGGTAGTAGGTAATGGAGCAGGAGGTCTGATTTAGGCAAACCTTATGTTCCTCTGATAGTATGGTCTGGGTTCCATGGGTGAGAAGTATCAATAATAATCTATAGTACTTTTTTTCTATGTATGAATTTAAGTCTAAATTACTACTTTTTATGTATTTTGGCTGTTGTTTGGTGAAAGGTATGTCCTTAACTTCAGAGAAATATTTCAGACTTAGCCCTGAAATAGTAATAGTAAGCAGAACAAAGGTTTTCTGAGCAATAGCCCCAAGTTATATGCAGCTGATCAGACTAGTCAAATTCACTGTTTTACCAACTACTCTCATGCTCTTTCCAGAATGTAGACTAATTTTAGAGCTTAGAGATGCACAGTGCATGCTTACCAGATGCTATTGACACATGTGAATAAAACAGAAACAGAATCTGTCTGAAAACAATTTTTGAAGATCACCTTGTGCCTGCAATATTAAAGTCTTAAGATAAATAAGAGATAGATTCAGTCACCTAATGACAAATTAGATGAGGCAACAGACATAATACTATAGAAGTGTTTTATCAGTATGAGTCTCAGTGCCCATAATGTAGCAAAAAAATTGTGTAATTCTGGCAGGTAATTCCATCTGGCTGCTCAAAGTGAAAGTTTACCAATGCTGGACTTGGTTATTTGCAAATCATGCATCTTATCTCCATGCGTTTTTGAGTCCATCAAATGACTGTTCTGCAGAAGATGAAGACATAATTTTTGTGAAAAAATGATGCATACCTTTTTAAAAGACAGCAAATCTGTTTTAAGGTAAGCTACTGTCCCAGGCACTCCATACTGGGGTTTTTTATTCCCTGTCTTTTTTAAGACAGAAGGTAAGAATGGATTTCACAAAGGGTCCATCCCATATTGTTAAAGCTCAGATCTGAATATGGCCATGTTCAGTTTTGGTATTTGTTTTGCTTCTGCCAGAATACACTATGTAGTTTTCTTAAGCCATACACAGAAACAGCTGAAATCAAAGGGGAATTGAGAGAGTCACCCAAGTTTCTGATTCTCAAATTCTTGTTGTGTGCCTTATCAGTAGGACATCCCTCTCATGAGAAAGGGAGTCTGAAACAAAGGTGTTAATCCCATTGGGATGAAAAATTGAGTGGTTTTTTTTTGTTTGTTTGTTTGGTTTTTTGTTTGTTTTGGTTTTTTGTTTTTTTTTTTTTTTTTTTTTTTTTTTTTTTTTTTTTTTTTTTTTTTTTTTTTTTTTTTTTTTTTTTTTTTTTGTAGAACCTATAGAAAAGCTACTAAATAGATAGCCGCTATGCCTAGCTTTTTTTTTCTCACTCAAATTGCCCATGGTTGTTTATTGTGCAGGATCTGTGATTACATGCATAAGAGTGACCAGCAGTGAAAACTGAACTGTAATTTAGCAGATATATACAGTATGAAATTTATGTTACTTTGGTCTTGTATTCTTCTTTTGCTACTAGAATGGCCATAAGAATGGTTGTCATAAGTAGAGAAGAGAGGGATAGAATCCAGTACCCCAGAATCTAGTCAAATAGCAAAACTGAAATAAATTACTATAAACCTTACTAGAAAATTTGTTCACAGACACTAAGATCCTGAGATTTCAACTACTGTAATTTTCAATATTATTTTGATTCAATTTCCATCATTATTTTCTGATTCTTTTTCTATCCTGCAAAAATTTCCCCCTTCTGTGTATATTTATAGTGGATGATTTCCCCTGGCATTAGATCATGCCTAGTCCTAAAATATTTGCCTGAGAGCTTTTGCTTCTCCATTGGGAAGAGACATCAAAGGGTTATCGTCTAATTGATTTTGTGTTTTGTCTTTTTCTTCCAGGAAAAATTAGGTCATCGCAACACAGGATAAGGAAGAAAAAGCATTTAAATTAAGACATAGCCTATAGCTTCACCAAGACCTATTCATAAATACTGTAAACATTTTATTTTTTTTTTTCTTAAAAGATATTTAATTAATAGGAATCTTAGGGCTTTAGTTTTTGTTTTGTTTTGCTTTTTAACCTAAAGTGTCAAGAGATTTGAACATTGAAATACAGTGGCATAGATCACTAGAACACAGAGATTGAATAAATTGTCCAACTGAAATGGGAAGCTTTGAAACTCCCTCAAGATTTATGGTTCCATAGACTCCATTCTTTCTGAGTTAAGGCTGAAAAACTAACAACTTAACTGCAAGCATATGGACTCCCTGTGCTGCCGTTTCAAATGATGTTTAACTCAAATTAACCAGTCTCTGAAAACTGAGACAGGAAGATCTTCAGCTTTCTTAATTCTTTTGTTGAATGTGGATCTATTTTATTTTATATTGCTATGTGAATAAAAGAGAGATCAGTGTTCCGATAATTTTATAAATCTGTCAGTTACATTTCCCAGTGAAACAAAGTGTATTTCCACATAGAAAGGTGAATAGAAAATAGATTGCTACATGTAAGCAACATGTTCCAAATCCATAATTTTATGATGATTTCTTTATTCTTAGTTATAAAAATATGCTTATATTCACAGCAAAACTACTGAGAACAGATGGAGTACTATGCAGTGAAAAGAGAAGAGGGGAAAAATAGCTATGTGCTATAAAAAATGATACTTCAGGGGTAAGACAGTACCATTAAAATAGCATTTCTAATGGAAAAATCACCATGAATTTTATAAGCTTGTGATATGATTTCTTTGAGAATTGTTCTAGAAGGAAATTTGGAAACCTTCTTTATGTTTTTGTAGTAAAACCCAAGCCCTTTTGTCTTCAGTTAGTGGCCTTGCTTTATGTTTCTGATGATGCCCCCTCCCTGGAAGTGTTCAAGCCCAGTTGGATGAGGCTTTGAGCAACCCAGTCTAGTGGAAGGAGTCCCTATCCATGGAAGGTCATCAGGTTAGAACAGATGATCTTTAAGCTCCCTTCCATTTCATGAAGCTTCATAGAGTCTATGAAGAAAGAAATTTGACTAGTTAATGCATTATATGGAGTTTCACTCAGCTACTTGCACACACATAAATTTGTTGAAAAACTAAAAGCCAAATTAATATTTCCAAGTCTGTATCTTTAGTTGATATATTTACATTGTGCAGATAAAAAATACCAGAGTTCAGAATATAAAATAACTAATTCCTGAGTTAGAATGGATGTTTATCTAAATACTGAGACTGGCACAGTTCTATGTCAGCTCTTTCTCAGTAGCCAAGTAGTTCAGTAATATTTTCAAGATGAATTAATTGTCCTGATGCTTTGCGTGGAATTTATAATCCCAGGCTACCCAGTCTCTGTTATCATTGCTGCTGTGTAGCCAGGATTTATACTGAAATTCATTCCAATATCTGGACTCCTCCCATGCAGGTAACTCACTTCATCCAGATTTGAGAGTACAAAAGATAGATCCAGGTTTTGCATTAGATCTCACGATATTTCTGCAACTGCAGTTTTATAAATAGATTTATCAAGTCTAGCTCCTCCTGAGCTTACATTACAGTGCAAATGGATATAAATGGAACAGATATAATCCACTACTAGTTTGTGTTTGCTCTTAAGTAGCAGTAACTGATTTCTTCTAGAACATGGCAATAGAGAACCAATTGTAGAGAAAAGTCATTTACTTTAATATATATGCAGTAAAATTTAAAATTTTTTGGTGAATTTAGGCTCCCTTTATTGTATATTATGTACTAGCTGACAGGCCATGGGCTGAATTCACCTCACAAGGTGTTTCTATTTGACTTGCCAATTTTTCAGGTGAAAGAAAGCAAACAGTTAAACTATTACTCAGACTAGAAAAAGCTAAAAGATTTCTCCCTCCCCATAAATTGGTTGGAGAGGGTGAGCAACATCACTTGTAGATGGGAAGAGGAAATGTCCCCACACTGTTGCTGCCTTTACATTGGCTGCACCATGAACTTGGAGCAGGACAGTCAGCCCTCTTCATCCTACCTACTTTCTTCCCCATCTCTTCAGATGGAAGTGCTCCTATAAATGTTGAGATAGGCAGGCCAGTGCCTGCATGGGAATCATCCAGTACCACCACCAGAGGAAACACAGTAGAGTCTTCTGGGAAAGCCACTGTTCTCTGGCTATGGGAAAAGCAAGGATAGGCCTGAGTTAAGCATATTAACAAAGAGCAGAAAAAGGTCTGGCAAAGCAGGATCTCCTTTCCACACAGTCAAAGGCTACGTTGGCTGCCTGCATGCTAAGGGTCTGTGTGTAGGCTCTACAAATGAATCAGACATTTATGCTTGTCACTGAGTTCTAGGTGAAACACCTAGTGACATCTGGAGAAAGTCTTGTCTCACTTTGTCATACTTGGGCATCTTGTAGTGTGCTTAACCAACTTATTAAGCTTCTACAATGAGGTGACTGGTGTGATAGACAAGGGGAGAGCAGTGAACTTCAATAAGGCCTTTGATACTGCTCCCACAATATCGTCACAGAGAAGATGACGATATATAGGCTGGATGACCAGACTGAAAAATGGCTGAATGGCCAGCTTTAGATGTGATCAACTAGTTACTGGAGGCCAGTAACTCGTAGTGTACTGCAGTGGTCGATGCTGTGTCTAATCCTGTTTAATGTCTTCATTAATGATCTGGATGATACCTCAGCAAGTTTCCTGATGACACAGAACTGGGCAAAGTATCTGATATGTGAGAGAAACATGCTGCCATCCAGTGGGACCTCAACAGGCTGGAGAAATGGTCTGACCTTTGAAGTTCAGCAAGGGAAAGTGCAACATCCTGCACATGGGGAGGAACAACCCTGAACACCAGTATATGCTGGGGGACACCCAGATGACAAGGAGCTAGGTGGAGAAGGGACAAGGTGCCCTGGTGGACACCAAGTTGAACACGAGCCAGGAGTATGCTCCTATGGCAAAGAAGGCTGAAGGTATCCTGGGCTGCATTAGGAGAAGTATTGCCAGCCAGCCCAAGGGAGGTGATCCTGTCCCTCTACTCAGCCCTGGGAAGGCCCCAACCAGAGTATTGTGTCCAGTTCTGAGCTCTTCAGTATAAGAGACACATGGACATATAAAGTCTAGCGAAGGGCTGCAAGGGTGATGAAAGGACTAGAGCATTTATCATAAGAGGAAACGCTGAGTAAGCCATGACTGTTTAGCTTGAAGAACAGGCTCAGAAGGATTTTATCAGTGCATAGGATTAATATAATGAAACCAGGTTGCTTTCAGTGGTACTGAGTGACAGAACAAAAGGCAATGGGCACAAAGTGAAACATGGGAGGTTCCTTGTGGACGTAAGGTAGCTCAGGGTGTGTGTGAGAGTAACAGAGCCATGACACAGGTTGCCAGGGAGGTGCTGGGGTCCATCGTTGAAGATATTCAAAAGCTATCTGGATATGGCCCTGGGCAACTGTCTTGCAACCTATTTGAACAGAAGACTTGTTCAAGTTTTCTTTCAGAATTACCTTCCAACACCATCCATTCCCTGATTCTGTGAAAGCAGAAAGGTTAGCTGACAGTCTAGCTTCTAAGCTCTGCTTTCTGTTTTCATATATCTCAATTGTCTACAACAGAGCTAGATACCTACATGTAGAAACACACATACAGGTATAACCTTAAACTGTATGAAACCCAGGTTATCTTGTTTTAACATAAAGTGTAGAACAAGTATCCAACTTATTTGAAGGGGTGTGATTTGAGCCATTTAGCTTTTCAGTAGCTGTTACATAATTTTCTCTAGTCTGTTGAAATTCTTCCAATTCTTTCTAAAAAATTCAGTAGAAATTGAAATTTGCATTTATAACCTCCATGTA
Source organism: Pachyramphus minor (assembly GCA_013397135.1). Classification (NCBI taxonomy): domain Eukaryota; kingdom Metazoa; phylum Chordata; class Aves; order Passeriformes; family Tyrannidae; genus Pachyramphus; species Pachyramphus minor. The sequence continues at coordinate 54,546 of VYXB01005040.1, read as the reverse complement.
ATCTCAGGAAATTATTCCAGAGAAAGCCCTCCCAAGTGATACTTCCCTATCTCTAGAAAACACGGCTTCTTCTTTGAAATCTGTGGCAAAAGTAATAATTTCTAGCCAGTTTGTGTACTGCACTGCTCAGGTCTGTGTAAGACAAGGTTATGGTGCCTTATATAAGGTTCATTAATTCAAATATTGCCCTTATTTTATTTTTGTGTTTTGCTTTGGTTTCGTTTTTAATTCTCTACCTGTTTGCTAGACATTTATTTCAAAATCATACTTTTCATTAAAAAAAAGTTTTAAGTCCAGATGATTCAGAAATAAGTTGAATTCCTTAAAGATTTAATACTGAGGAATTACTAGCAAGAATAAAAATATTCTTAAAAGACCAGTATTAAAACATTATAACTACATGACTTTCATTGTGGCCTGATTGCTGCCTTTGAATGCTTGGGAATGACTGTTTTAGCTCTGTAGATTTACAGGGGTTTAATCACAAAAAAAATTCTATAAAATAATGTCTGAAAAAAATATTAATTGGCAGAGGGCAAGAGGCAGTGGTGCTTCTCAAGGCACTTAGGTTAAGTAGAAGAACTTCAAGTAGAAATTTCCCATGAGAAAAGGCAAATGTTTGAGGGTCCTCACAATTTGTAAATATTGTGCAATTGTTAACCACCATCAGCAATACATGAGATATTTTGTGCATTAGTGGATGTATTCCAGAGATGCTGAAAAGGTAGATTATAAATTTTCTTGACATTTCTTTTATTTTTTTTTCAGTCTCAGTTTTTCATACATAGCTGAAGTCCCGATAGCTTTGAAATAAGTAGTATGGTGGCTTTAGTTCCTCCTTGCCTGGTTCTTTACTATGCATTAGTGTATAAAATTTCTGATAAAGACCATCATGTTTTATTCTGGTATGATGACCTTCAGATTTGGAAGATCCTTCATCAGCTCATTCTGCATACATCCTTTTCTATAGTGGAGGAAGTGAAAATTACCTGATTTCAATGCAACATAAAATATAACACTGTTAGAAATATTCTCATGAAGAAATATCTGTTGTCTCATCTTTAGTTCTACACGTATGCCTCTTTTCAAAGTGGAGATCACTGGCAGAAACTGACTCAGTTTCCAAAAACTGTGGCCCAGAAAGTGTGTCTGCCTCTGTTCAGGTCTGAGTATTCTGCTGTGGACCAAAGCTAAAAACATGTGTGGTTCTGTCATGAACCACTTAGCTGTAAAATAGTGGCCCAAAATGTGGCAGAATAATATCCATAAGAAAACATTTATGTGATCAGAGCAACCTGTGTGTAAAGAGGGTAATTCTTGATCTGTTTGTTTTCCAACTTGTGATCAGAGCAACCTGTGTGTAAAGAGGGTAATTCTTGATCTGTTTGTTTTCCAACTGTATTGGCTGCTTTACAGCAAGTACCTATTTCTTGAAATGACCTTGTTTAACTAATATCTGGGGTCTGCAACAAAGTACAGTATTACAACTATAGGTATGACTTTCTCTTTTGATTTTAGCCTATTAAGAAAGTAGTTCAGTGTCCCTTTCAGATCTGACAGGCTTGTCAGGCTTGGTTCAAACCGAAAGGCTTGTTCTTAAATATTAGAAATATTTAAGGAAACCTGGCCAAATATGAGCAAATGTCAGATTTGCAAGCAGTCCTGTGAAAAACATAAAGTTTACAAGCTGGAGAAGAGTAAAAAAACCCTTCTCAGTTGTATAATCTTAATTATTATTGATAGCTGTAAGATATTAGAAAATAATACTTGAACTAATAGACATTATTTTAACTCACACCATCTTTTTAATAATGAACTCCAACAGACAGAAAAAGGCATTCCAAAGCTGGAGCCCTTCTTTCTTGTAGTCAAGTCTTCTTTCATCACTTTTTCCCTTGATGTTGGATTATAGAACAAAGTTAAAAAAAAGAAAAGTGAACCTCAAGCCAGATTTTTAAATCCAGAGATAGGCAACAAATTTAAGTGCCCTGATTCTGAAATGCTGAACCTCTGAAAACTTGCATCTACTTTAAACGGAGCTGCCAGGGGCTCAGCATCTGAAATTAAGGTTAGTTATTGAGGCACTTCAGTGAAGATTGATAATTCAGAGAAAGCAGATCCATAAGCACAGTATAGAATGACAGTCCCCCTTTGTGAGCAAAGAAAATTTTGAAGTAAAAACCAGTCATATCTTTGCTGTTACTAAGCAGTAAATGCAGTATCCACGGAAAAAATCAAAGTATATCTATATTAAAAACCACGAACATTGACATCATTGACACACATACAAAAAAAAAGAAAAAAAGAAAACAAGAAAACAAATCTGAAACAAAACAAAGAACAAAACACTGGAACAAAGGAGGGGGGTGGGAATTTTAGGGAACAGCATGATTTGAAAAATCAAACTTCAGACCACTGAGTCATGGCTTTCCCTTCTGCTGGCTAGTCTGCCTCTGAAGTCTGATACTTTTGTCCCAAAACTGAACTCAGTGTGGAAGAAGCCAATGCACACACAGAGTTGTGGTGCTTGATTTATCTACTGTTCTGCATAGGAAGGGAGTTAAGTGGCAAATTCACAGAGTCTAACAAAAGCAGGCATACTTATATGGTTACAGTCTTAGCATATCTCACTTAAGTCATTACTTGGCTAAGTTGCTATTGCCTCATCCTTTCCTGCTTTGATTCAAAGGCAGGTGTGTCCCAAGATGAAATGACGTATGCTAGGTGTGTAGTGGTCTTTTTGTGGTCAGGAGGCTAAGGGTGTGATTTCTACTATTATAATGAGCAAAGGTTCACCACAAAACTGATCAAAACTTTAGATGTTGGCTTATCATGCAGCATTCTGACTGCAAAGGATATTGTCTTTTTGGTTCCCTCCCTTCAAGGATTTATGTCATCAGCTTTCTGTTTTGTACACTCCTGTGGTTATTTCTTTTATTGCTTATCTGTTCTTTTCTTTAAGTTGTTGTTTGGAACTTGGATCCCATTATCGGACAGTATAACCCCATTATTTTTCTCTCTTTCCCCTCCCCCCCC
>VYXB01005040.1:11129-51465 GCA_013397135.1 Pachyramphus minor | reverse complement strand
CCATTTTTTTTCTCTCTCTCCCCTCCCCCCCCCCGCCCCCGCTCCATTCAGATAGAAATTCAGGTAGGTTTGATCCTGTCAAAGAAATGAATATGGGATCAGGAGGTTCCATTAAAACTAATTTTCTTTCTTAGTTGTGTCCTTAAGCTGATTATATTAGTACCATGATGTGTTTTGTCTGGGAAATCAAAAATATTGCAAAGAGGGAAATAAAAACGAATTTCCAGCAGTTCTGTCAAGTTGCATTACTCTGACCCTTAATTTTCTTTTGAGCTCCAGCATGTATTTTTTATCAGATTTTTCCTCTTAATTTTTGGTCTTCTGCATCTCCACAGTACAAAGCTATCTCATGGTACGAGCTGTGCTAGCACTCACATTAAAAACACTAATTTTCAAGGATTCATTCCTGAGCTGTGAAAATTTGCTCTAGGCAGATGCTTGCACTGAGGCAAGCAGAAGGATGCAGAAGGAGACTTGTGCAGTCTCCAAGACCATTTTATGGTACTGTTTCTTTCCCCCTAAAGTTCCAATCTGAAAATTCCAGGAGTTTCCTCATTTTTGTATCTTGATCTGCTGAAACTCTACAGAGTTCTATCCAGTTACTCCAGGAATTCAGAGGAGTTTTGTGTCAAGGAGCACCAGCCAGCTCAGAGAATCCTAGCTGGGCTTTTCTCACTGCAAGACATGCTGGTGTGCATTAAAACCACATGTCAAATCAGACTAAGTCTTCAGCCTCACGCTGCTTGAGGTAGCCCAGATGTCCACAGTGACCTGCCTTAAAGGCCCTGATTTACATAAGTGAGCATGTCAAGAAATATGCTTTTCCCCTCAGAAACTGGTTTATAAACTTGCTGGACTCCGGACAAACTTTTCTTGCAGACTGTGATTAGATTTGTGTATGTGTGAAAAGTTAACAGTCTGGGAAGTGTAAAACCTTCAGACAAATGTAAAAAAAACCCCCAGACACTGCTAGAAAAATGAATATGATGAAAGTGATAAGAAATTCTTGATTTAATATCTCCCTGCTTTGTTATGATAGTCTAAAGCTGTGTTTTAATGCTCTTGGATTGAGTACTCTCAAATGTAGGCCAGTACTGAGCAAGAGCTTCTAGACAATCCTATGGAATTTTACAGGAGTTGAAGAGCAGGTGGCTGTAGCAGTCACTACCTTATAAAAATGAGACTTTTTCCAGGGTTAATTGTGGTTGGAATTTTGTAAAAATGTTGTATGAAAATGTCCTCTTTTTGGCTACGGTAGAGTTATTTTTTTTCTTGTAGCTAATGTAGTGCTGTCTTTTGGATTCAATATGCGAATGATGTTTTGTATCAGTCCTTACATTGATACAATAGTGTGACGTATAGTGAGGCCATATGTGATTTGATAATTCACACTTGTGTTGCTATTCACTCCACTGAGACTAGCAGGTCTGGGTTTTTGAAAGAAAGAAAGAAGGAAAGGAAGAATCTAGTTGTGTTTCCTGTAGAAGTGACACAGTGGGACAAGATTCCTATCTGAAGTCAAGTGAGCCAACAAAGAAATTAAGGCAGTGGTTGTGACTGTTCTGTTTTTTTCAGACTAGGGTAAAATACCCAAGTTATGACTCTGGGGAGATAAAAACAAGAAAGAGTAGGCGAATCTGTGAGTTTCATTTACGTAGTGTCTAAACACAACGACAGAAGGTACTATGGGTACACAAAAACACTAGAAAGTTAAAAACTAAAGTAGCTAGTGAAATATGCTTGTTTACCTGACCTACTTTAGGTCAGACAGTGGCCTCTCAATGCTTCCGAGGTGCTAAATAAGGCAACATTATCACTGAAAGTTCTGGTTAACACACCATCCTTGTGGCCTGTAGGGAGAGCAGTTTCTTCCTCACAAATTACATCACAGAATCATACGTAACTAAGCTTCTTCTTACATTCTGCCAGATCAGCTTTGCCAAGCACAGCACTGATGTATAGAGGTTTTATAGAAAGCATAGAAAATTGTGTTGTAAAGTATAGCTTGCAGGTATGTAGTCGAACCTTTTTCTCAAAGCAGGGCTAACTTCAAAGTTAGGCCAGATTCCTCATAGTTTTTCTTCAGTAGCTTTGGAAATTTCAAAGGATGTTAATTCTACAGCTTTTCAGTACATGCTGCAATTCTGAACCGCTCTGACTGTGAACCACTCTTATTTTTCATTATGCCCATTTAAAACTCCTTTGCTTCTTCCCCAAAGCAAGGAGTAGCTCAGAAAGAGATTATTCCAAGTCCCAAGCAATATCTCTGATCTTCTTCTTTCATATAACTGGAATATATTTTTCTGGCACAATTTTTGTAGCTTACAAAATTCAGTCTGAACAAAAATTTTCAATGCAATATAAATTCTATCACTCTTTTTATAAACTGGCCATATTATGTTTATTGTTAAAACGTTAACCTATCAAATCCAATTTTTTTTTGTTTGGTTTATTGTTTTTAAAACCACCAGTCATTGAAAACTATAAGCTTAGTAAAACAGTCTTTTGTTCTTTTTATTCATATTACAGTGCTTTGACAGCATTTTTTTATAACTGCTGTGTTTTGGAAGCAGTACTGCTTTGGAAGGAGTACTGGCACTGATATTCTGTTACACTGTTAGACAATCAACTACTAAAACATAGCTATGAAAAATTTGTTATTTTCAAGATTGCTTCAAATATTGCTTGCTAAGTCTGCAGCCACAAAATTTACTAATATATATGTTTATGCCAACTCTAGTACTTCAGTTTTACTGACCTTGTGAAAAATTTGTGTAAAGTTAACTTTTACTAAAAGTTTAGATGGATAAAAAGATGCACAAAAGAATTTTCAGTATAAAAATAACCTCTTTGTTGTGATAATTTGAAATATGTTGTTAATGATCTCTCTAAATTCACATTTGTGTTAATTGTGACAATGTGAAGTCAAGTACACAGAAATTATATACCTATTATATACAAATTCAGCAGAATAAATGTGTTATCTGCTGCTAAATTCTTGTAGCACAGGTGACTGACTCTTGATATAATAACATACTGTACAGGAAAAATCATCAGAAAAATAGGCACTATCTTTCCTACAATAACCTTGTATAAAGTTAAATAAGTTTAATTAATAAGAGTTTAACTGTGACAATTTAGTTATAATTTTCTAAAATTTCACTGAAAACTACTGTCATATCTTTAGAAAACATAATCATTATATGATAATATTTATATGACAATTATAGGATAATGAACATTATATGAAAACATCTTCATGTTAAGAATGAGGGTGGTAGTTAATTGGTAATGGCTGAAAGAATATACCATTTGAGATCAATATCTTAGAGGTTTGCATAAATAACCAATAAAGGAGTGTCTTTGGTTTTACATTTTGAACACGTTGGCATTCTGTCAGGTTTTCCAGGCAGAAGCATAATCACATTTACTACAGGAAACTAGTACCAGAGTATATGTGTTTTAACAAATATTTCAGAAAGTAACTTTATAAGCAGTATGTCCCTTTTACAAAACATGTATTTTAAGTGGGTATATGTTGTTTTAGGATAGCATGACTGTTGGGCCTACATATAGTCAGGAGGTGCTTAGAAGAAAAATCCATATAAGACTGTGTCTTGGTTTAAGACAAATACTGGGTGTGCATGCCTGACCAAAAACATGGTCAAAAGATGGAGAGGGTTCCGCTTCCATCATGATGGTGTCTTCCTCTTCCCCTCTACTCCCTGGCTCTGGCAAAGTGGGAAGTTTGTTCTTAAAGAAACAGTTCCTCCAAAAGAATGTCAGAAAAAGAAAATGGAATACAAAACCTACTTTAATCGTGACAGACTGATAAACCTGGAGGTTGTATTTTTATTTAAGATGTCTACAAACAATACATTACTAAAAACTAGGAGAGAATATAAGCCTGCTCTAATGACACAGATATGTTTGCAGTATCCTTATACTCTTCCCTAACTGCCTGGCTTTGTCCCCAGTCAGAAGAGTTTTTGCTCTGGTCGGGTTCAGCCACTCTCATACCCATTGGCAGAAAAGCAGTTAACTATTATCTCCATTCCTAATATAAGTGAATATTGCAAATCTGATCCCCAGACTATCATGGTAAAAAAACCAGTGGGTGTACAGGTTTTTGCTGTATGTAATCAAACTTTGGTGTTTACTAAAATCAGTCTCAAGAATTCAACAAAAGCCTCAACTTTATTTGCAGCACAAGGACAAAAAAGCAGAATCTCTTTTGATGCAAAAATATTTCTTTGCTAAGTATTTTTCCTTGGGTTTGTTTATTTTTTTACTTTCAGCTATATAAAATACAGAACATTAGTGCTCAGTTTCTGAAGGTGTCAGACTGAAAACATAAAAGTTTATGTTTAAATGAACCTGAATCTGTGTTCTAGACCTCAGCTGGAAATGGATTTCAAATTGACAAACATAATAGCTGAACGTTATGTGCACTTCTTTGAAATGGCCAACTTCAGATGGTCTCAACATCCTCTACACCCTTAAAGATAATAGGCCAGATAAAAACAGAGATTCCAAATTGTGCAGAGCTTTAGACTGTAGGTTGTCATATAGCAATTTTAAAATCAATTTGGTGTTGAACAGTAAGCCTATGTAATTCTCTTTGAATTCAGGTTTCCTACTGAGACCTCCTTGTGCATGCTAAATCACAGCATCTGTATTTTGTATGCTTAGGAAAAAATTGCATTTCAGGGAAATAGTCAGAAAGTCATGAAGCAATCTAATTCTGTATGCAAAGATATTTAAACAACATATGGTAGTATACTTAGTAATGGCATTTTGTGAGCTGTAGCTCAGTAAACTAAATTTGGACTTGAAGTTCCAAGGTCATATTCTTGACTCTGTTACTTATACAGTGTGTCCCTTTAAAGTAGCATTTCCTATTTGAAAAGTCCAACTTATCATCATTATTTTTAAATAAGAAAAATATGTACATTTTCTTTATGAATTGTGTTACTCAACTGAGACAATTTCTGTCACTTACCACCATTTCTGTGCAATTCATTGTGTCTTTATTTTGACATTTTATTTGACTATTCAGAATGCACAGCTTCAACCAACTGAATGTGGGATATAAGGATCTCTGTCTTGGTTAAATGAGACTTTGTGATAAGGACACATCATACTAGTGAATAAGAAATAATAAAATAAAATAGAATAAGTTTTTTAAAGCAAAATCAGTACTTCAAAGTGTGTTGTTTGGAAGACTGAATATTATTTCTTAATCAAATTTCTTTTTGCTTGAATCAGTGTATTTTTTACAGTCTTCTTAAGTACTACAGAATTACACTAGAAAAGTTGAAGCATCTGTCCTTCTAAAGTTCTTTTAAGAACATCCAGCGTATTTCTCTTTTTTCAAGTTATTAATAGTAAATTGAGAACTTATGCATTGCTGTTCAGAATCTCTACAGCAATTCTCCTGATATGTTTCAGAAGACGTGCATGTTTTTAGATGACATATAGTGCAACAAACACAGTATTCAATGATTTTTCTGTTCTCAGACAAAGCAGTTCAAGTAACAATCGAAAGTAATAAGCATGCATAAACATTTAAAGTCGCTATTAGTTTTCCTTCTATAATCAGATAATATTGATGAATTGTTTAAATTCCTCTCTTCAGTTTTGCTTGTTCTTCACTGAAAAACTTATTGATAGGTTTGTTTAAATTTACTTTGAGGACTAGGTGAAGTCTTTAGTTTATTTCTTTAAACAACGCATAATCAATTAGAGATAATCAGTTTGGCATAAAGGAAAGGGACACTGAACTATTCTAATCATATTTACATATTAACACCTGTTTATGTTAGCTGGTTTTTTAACATGCTGGCTTTTAAAGAAATCTAGATTTGAATTGAAGGAATTAAAATGATCAAAAATGTATCAATTGACGATGGCAAAATATTTGATAGAAGGACATAAAAAACTGTTTAAACAAGTGTCACATCTACTTGCTAGATATTAAAACTTTTCATGCTTATATTCATTATACATTATATCTCTATCTGCAGCTCTTAAAAATAATTCCCAGTACATCAAAGGCCTATTCAGGGTTCTTGTGATGGCCAGTAAAATAATTATTTTGTCATTCCACCTCACCTACACTTCAGGCTCTAATTATGAATCTGTGCATTAATCAACAGGAAAACACAAGAGTGGAAAATTTAAAGAGAATTGAAAAAGTAGTGCAAGACATTTAACTGACACTTGGTAAGAAATTTATTTCCATTTTTGTTTTCAAAGGCAGATATTAAACGTCTGCTTCAGGATTTCCATATATTTAATACTCACAGTTCAGTCTGTAGTAAGAAGCTATGTGCATAATGGACGTGAAATGTCCTGACAACATTAGAGATCCTGTTTCACCACTTAGTGTAAAGGTATTATGAAAGACTGGGTTGGAGCCAAGCAAATACCCAGAGCTGTAAACAGGAACTCAACTGTTACGCAGGTTTTTGCATTATAACTGAAATATTTTCCAATTCCGTTCAAAATTGATAATAAACATCAACCTTAGGAAACATTATTTAACTAAAAATTCTAGGACAGATTTTATTGGCACAATTGAGAGGGACTTTAAAAAAAAAAAGTGTTTATTTTGATCATCACTGTTATTTAAGTATTTTTAAAGGCTTCCTGATAGCTTTTGTTCCTACCTCTTTTATCTCCTGTCCTCACCTCAGGAAGGTCATAACTGACAAAACCCTCCCCTTTAATTTCATTAATCTCTTATTAATGAGAATTAATAAAAAAGGATTCTCTGAATACTAGAAACCGAATATCCTGTTTAAATTCCTATCTTGCTTTCAAAGTTCTCTTTTTCCTTTCTTTGTAAACGTTTTCCTTGCCGGTTTTATGATTAAAGCAGGTTAGTGTATATCTTGGTTTCTACCAGGACAGGGTTAATTTTTGCAGTACCAAAGAAGTGCATGACCAGGACCTGTAGGTTGTTCTGTACAATTTCCGTTCATACGCAGGGGGTGGGGGGGAAGGGATTTAGAGTGGATGGTCAATATTTTTTTGTATTCTTTTGTTACTTTTATCCCACAATATTCTACAGAGTAGCTATACTACTAAATATTATCTGGCAATACAAAAGAGGTTTCCAGGGAACTTTTTTATGTCCTTTGGTTGTAGCACCATCAGAGAGGTAACAGGTGCTGCTGATATATTCTCACTCATTCTTTCCCTTTTCTTTCTTTTTATAACAGTCATGTCCTGTCATAGGAAGGATATTTTCCACAGCATTTCTTTTAGATTGATAATTTAGGAATGCACAAGCAGCAATATATAAAATATTGGGAAGGAAGTGGATTTTGAATATCTTTAGCAAATTTTTAATGGAAACTATATCAGATTTTTTTGCCTGTTTTGTAGTTTGTAAGACACCATCCTTCTTCCATTTCAGCTTTAGATTACTGTAGTCATCAGATGCAAGTCTAAAATCTTGTTTCAGCCTGCACTCTCAGTCTTGACTTATGTACTTGCTTTCAACCTAAGCATACAAATTCTCCAGCAATTTATATGAAACAGGATGTTTTATAGCATCCATTTCTCTGTGTTGAAGCCCTGACAGTCAAGAAATCTCCAGGGAGATATAAACTAAAATTCCATATTGCTGTAGAAAAAGCTGCAATTCTGAGATACTGTATTTAGAAAGGAAATACGTTCTTTGTAAACCTGTGAGCCACAAGACTCTGCTAATGGCAAGTACTATGAGGCATTCCATGGAGACCTATAAAATATTTTAGTTTATTATAATTACAAGGGTTTTACTATATTAGCACTGAAGTGCTTATTTTTTGCCTCTCAGAATATTTTGAATCTCTAAGCTTTAAATTAAAATATTTGTGGAAACAGGTCCATGAATGACTTATCATCATCATTCATTACCACCAAATTTTGGTGTAACTGGATTTGGTGACAGCATATTCAAAAAATACTTCATGTTTTGCTGTCTAATGTTCCAAAGTGGAAGAGCCAAATTCACCTTCTATGTAATTTTAAATCAGGGAAAATTGTAAAAGTTAATACATTTACTTTGAGTAGGAAGAAGTACTAGACAATAAGTCTGAAAAGGTGGTATTTTCTTCAAGATTTGTATCTGCTTTAGGAGATAGATGACAGAAACTTCCACTATAAAGTCTGATTAGCAGAATTTTACCAGTCTTAGAACACTATACACCCAAAGTTCTTATAATGCACTACTTGCAGTGTTCATTATTGCCCTGTGCACATGCTTGGAGGAGTTTATCAGTTATAGGTGGCCTCTTATCGCTTCTGTGCTGTACTTGGTACAAACTTTGTAAACTGTAACGACGATTTGCCTTGCTGTGAGGTGCCAGCTTTCTTTTGTTGATTCAACTCTGATCATAAAAAAGATCAAGCACAAGTAAAACATTTTAATTATTTGTGATACTAATTTCCTTCATGAGCCTAAAAAATTCTATAATACTATATGGATTAGCAAATATATTAGTAGTATATTTTGACTTTTGAGCATGAGTGAAATCTCATAAATAATCTCATAAATAAGAGGTCAAATCTTCTGTTTGATTACTGGAGTGTTTACCTGCAGTGACTGTTTTCCTTGGAGAATGATAAAAACAGTGGCACTGCAAAGTAGGTTAAAGAGTGAAGCCAGTCTGTTAAAAATATTAATGCAAAGGCTTATAGGATCAAACTTGTTTCCTGTTACCCAGACTTCTAAATATACAAGAAAATTGCAGGAAGAAGACTGTGAAAATCCAAACCATTTCTTACTACCCTTAAATTTAGAATAAGCTTTCCTGTTTCATTTAGGTTATTATTGTTAGCTAAAACTGTCACATGGATGGCTTAACCAGTTTCTATCTTGATATTGCTGCATATCTTGAATATGATGTCTCCACTGTGTGTTTTGAGAAGAACGGGATGAAATGCTTCATTTTTCCAGTACACCTTTTTCTTAAATTTTCTTTCATGTATTGACTCTTCCTGTTCTGTTTTTTAGTACAGGGTATTTGTTTCTAACAACTGTATCTGATTGAGGTAGGAAGGATTTGAAACCTAGTGGTAAAACTTTCAGACAAAATTGTATTTAAAAAACTTCAAATAATTCTTAAAACACCCGGAAAGAGACATTGAAAACCTCATGTATTTTAATCTTATTTTTCAGTTAGGAGTAGCTGCACAGACTGTTAAAGTTAGTCTTATTTATTAAAGTTTTTAATCTGATGTTTAAATTATTGACATATATTTTATGTGACTTTTTATTGTGTTTATGATCCTTTGGATTAATTGTTTGGGTCATTTAGATGACTAACCAAATTAGGCCAATAGGATTCTTAACAAACTAATGGAGTAGGAGTTAGCTTTCTTATTAGGGAACCATAACCACATGCTATTTTAATATAAATGCATATAAATTACATCTCAATATGCAAATATGTTTTGTCATTACTGATGCAGGTCTGTGAAGTCAAACAGAACAGAAAATACAAAGATTTTGTCTTTTAAGTGTTGAAAGACATAAAAATAAATGAGGCATGGGTATTGATTGTCTTCACCCTACATTATCTGCACAGGAACTATTAAGAAGATTTTTCTGTCTTCCTTTCATGCCTTATTTTCTCATACTATCTGATGAAGAGCTTCACTTAAACTATAATGTGCTACTGTCTTGAAAGTACATTTCTATGGTACTAAAAGCTATTGTTATGCATTATAGTCTTTTTACTCTTGTTTTTTATTGATGTGTTGCATTGTATAGAATAATGAAATTTTGTACTGTGGGAGTTACTTGTTTAATTAATTTTTACTTTTAAATTGTATTCTTCTGCACTTAAAAAACTATCTAGAATCTTGACTTCAAAAAGCAAATAGCTCTGAATTTCAGCTTGTCATACTGTTAGTCTGTTATCAGTAATTTAGAACTGTGGAACTGTCCACTTTTTTTTCTTTCCTTTGGAATTGTTGCTAAAGTTTCAATACACATCTTTTTGGACTACAAATTAAAATGTTCCTCCTACACTGGTGAAACTGTATATTGATGCTACTTTGTTGAAATTGGTAGACAAAAACTGATTTAGTGGCAAAAGTCTTGTGGCAAGGAAAAGAAACAAAATAAAAGCATTTTAATGAAAAAGAAATAAACAAACAAAAACCAACAACAAAAGCCCCAGAAAATTAGTTTTGTCTAGTTAGAAACTACTTGCATGCACTAAAATATTTAATCAAACTTATATGTTTTAATGTTCTGACTGCAGGAGGTGATAGAACTTAATCTCTGCAAACTTCTCTGAGGTAGGCTACAGACTATAAACTCTTGCCGTAGGCTCTGTAGTGTGTTGTGCTCTCTACGTACTTATCTAAAATGCCCTTCAGTGCTGGATTATAAAATATGTTATTGGTCACCTCTAGGTTATCACTAGAATTTCCAGCATGTAATCTGAAGGACTCAAGATTTTGAAGTAACATAAAGCCTTCATCTAGAAGAAAATTCTATAAACTGATCAAAAGAAGAAAGATGATAGAGGCATTTGAATTTATAAATAAAATCCCTTTCCTCTGTTGGTTTTTTTTTTTTTTTTTTGCTTTCCCTCTTCAGAGCACAGATATTTTGTTTTCAAGTAATGTATCGGTAGGTCTTCTATGTAAGTTAAAAAATCAAAATCTGCACAGTTTGATTACAGAGAAAAATCTCTAGGCAACCCACCAAAGGCTGAATTCTGAGCATGAGCTGTCGTATTTTCTGAGACTTACTTGCCTCTTGTGGACACTACAAAATCCCTGTCTATTCACCTTCCTGAGAGGGCAAGGAGTAAAGTGTCCGTATTTCTCAGCCTTTCTTGGAGCAATGTGATTTAACTTGGATAAAGCTAGTTTTTGAGCATGTAGATTTTAGGCTGCTTAAGGCAGAGCACAAACCAGAGTCTCAGAAATTCCAGTTAGTTATCTGGCCAGGTCCCTGAACGGAGGAACCCTCAACTACTTTCAAGGTTAAAAAAAAAGAAAAAAAAAAGGGGTATGAGTTGCTAATTATACCAACAAAATTTTATCTTGCATAAGCTTTCTAAGTTAAAAAAATATGAGATTAGCATACATTTGTTTTGTTAGATTTTCTTTCTAATAATTAAGTGTTTTACTTGCAAGATCATTGCTGAATTTTGTTAGGTCTATCTGATATATGCGTGTATGCATCACAGCTGAATTTTTGGAGAATAAACTCAAGTTTTTTGTTGCCACAGACATAGCTTCAAAACTAGGCTGGTAAAAACCCATTTGTTTTTACACATGTTCAGGTATAATAGAATAAAATTTCTGTTTTAGTCTCACAGATTCTGGTGTTGCTGAATCTATATTTAATTTCTCAGATAGAATTTTATTACTAAGAGACATGAAATGGGTAGATGCAGGTGTCCAAAATCTCGAGGTAGACTTTGTTATAGTCAGGCTATTTCTGTGCCCAAGTTGCTAAATTTATTCATGACAGAAGTCCCCTACATCCCAGATATAATTTTTATTTAAACGCCCAAGCAGTTTGTTTTTCTAGTTGTATCAATGTTTCCTCTCTGGCTTGCAGTGGAACTTGAAAACAGTTAATCATTAATCTTGACATCTTAATGTCAAGAGTCATCTCTTTTGTTGACCAAAATGGTTTACTTATCACAGCCCATATCTGTAGATCATGTTTTCTAAACCTTTCATGATTCTTGGTTCTCTCCTGGATCCTCCCTTTTTTTTTATAAGTTTTCTTGAGAATTTATAATTTCTTAATTAATATCAGCAATCAATGTGTAAAAATATTTGAAAAAATATTGCACAAATAATGATAATTACATATGAGTAATTATATTTCTAGTATAAGTATAGTAAAATTTAATATACAGAAATATTTGTAGCTCTTTTTATTAAAGAAACTTAGGAAGAGGAAGAACAGAACAGAATGGAACTGAGCTAGAGGTGAAAACTTGCAAAATATAAGAAAGTTTCCTAGTCTAGTGGAAGGGGCCCCTTCCCGTGACAAGGGGATTAGAACTAGATGACCTTTAGGGTCCTTTACATCCTAAACCATTCTATGATGCTACAATTCTATACTGTTAAATCTGATTAGTTTTCAAATTTCAAGTGAAAATGTTCCTAAAGTCACGCATTGTCACTGTACTCTACACTTAGTACTAATGGTTTGTTCTACACGTTGCTAAACACTATCACTACATATACAAAACAATTATCTTAGAATAGCTGTGCCTACAGTGTCACAGAGTGAGGCAACTGTGTTTAGGGTTGGTGGCTGGGTGCTCCTTTGTTGTGGAGGTTGAGTTGATCAGAAGCACTAGCCCAAGTGAACCTGTAAGATCCCCTAAGCTGCTTCCTTTATTCAAAGAATTGGTAGCAACTTTTATTTATTTTTTAATAGCTGTGTTGATGTACCATCAGCAAGTTGCCAATAGGCAAGAAACAAGCACAACACACCCTGCAGAGACATGACAGTTTAAATTGCCAGAAGAATCAACTTTTCATTGAGGGAATTCAAACGCTGATGTGCATTTGATGGTGAAGTTCTCCCTTTTGATGTTTGCATTTAAGTTACCTTGTCATTAATGGGAAATATTCGTCTCAAAAATTAACATGACTTTTTACTAAGCAATTACACTTTTACTTATGTTTTGATAGTGGAGAGCCAAAAAATCTCAAAATTTTACCTTCACTATTCAGAAGTCACCAACAGTTTAAATGTAACTACTCTCATAATTGTCTCTAGGATAAAATTCTGGTTTTCCTTCTAGATATGGTATTGTTGAGTTGACAAGTTGAGAGAAAGCCAACACTGGAAGAAGGCAAAGGTATTTAGTGAAAAGGAAAAAAATCACTATTTTCAGCTAGTATCATTGATACAGTCTTGAAGGAAAAATCTGGCAAGTTAAGAAGATAAAGGTGATCCAAAGGATAAATAAGAATAAAATCTTGAAACTCTAAATAGGTGAAGGTTGGATTTTGAACCTGACTTAGATGCAAATATATAGTTGGACATTAGTATAGACTTGAGCACAGTTCAAAGTACTAGGGAGGAGGCTAAAACAATCCATCCTTTAAAGACAATTTTCAGTTACTCTAGCACCTGATGTAAGAGATCAATTTAGTATTCTCAATACTGTAGTTACTATAATTAAAATAATTAGGAATCTAAGATGACAGCTCTGTCTGACATAACCTTAATTTTTCTAGTTGAATGTAACTTACTGTATTTCTCTGTATGTGAAATGTAGGAACAACTGCTATCATCACTGCAGGAACCAGTATAAGCTAAGGAGTCTGCTCAGAAAATCATTGTTGCGCAGCTTAAACTGGTTGAAGTCTAAGACATCCCTGAGGAAGGGCTTTTTCAAAAATGCTCTAGTATCTTTTAGAGTTGTCATTGTGGGAAATATCAGAAAAGGAAACATGAAAAATGCAAACTGTAAATCTGAGGGAAGCTTATTTTGTGCAGTGAACTATTTGGCAGTATGAGACATGAATGAGTAGAAATTTTTGCATCTGCCCCATCTACCGTTTCCCCAGGGACAGAACAGTTACTACTTACGACTGCCTCCAGTGAGACTCCACACTTCACCATGTCAGAGAATTTTATAACATTTGCACTTTCCATATATTTCTAATTAAAGATGATATCTCTTGGGATAAAAATAATGCACTTGTTTAGTAAATGGAGAGTGTAACTAGGAGACAATGATGAGCAGGAATAAGAGGGTCTGAAATTTTGAAAGGGCTGAGATAAAACCTGATTTAACATTCTGTGTAATCATACAAAGATAGAACACAAGTAAAATACAAGTGTATTTTTTCCTCTAACACTGAACAAACTAGAAAGGGCAAATTTAAGATGGTTGCTTGTAATTTTGACATTACTAAGAACAATGTTTGATATAGTTTTTTTCTTCCCCCGTTCTTCCCAGCACAGTGCCAGCAGCAGTAAAAGTTTATAGTTGAGGTTTAATACCACTTTCTTGAGTATAAACTCCATGATATAACAAATTTTCTTAGCTCTTTTACTTGCATTGCACTGATTCATGTTATATGTCTGGCTACCACAACTATATCTTGTTGAGTGCCTGCTTAATTTTTACAGGTTCTTAATTTCTTTATTTATAATGAAACTCATTAAGTTTTATCCTAAAGCTCTTTTCAAAATTCCTGCAGTACACAAAAAACCACTTTATCAACCCATACTCCCTTGACTTGCAAATAGGTACACAGCCCTTATGGTGTAAGAATGTAATTTATTAGAGCAATAAAAGTTTCAATGCAAAACAATCCCAAGAAAAACATTTTTTATTAAATGTGTCCATCTATTTAAAGATACACTAGCATGTGTCCCTTTCAAACTCTGTCAATAAAAGCTCTATTTTTTTAGAGATACTTCACTGCTCTTGCTTTCTACTCTCCAGAGACAGAAATCCCAAGAACTGGTACATTAAGGCCATGGACAAATTTCCGGAGATTTTCTTGTTTCTAACAAGATTGTTGTCATGTCAAATAGCGACTGGCTTTTTAGAATACAAAATCACAAGTAAGGAGGACCTGTATTTCTGAGTTGAGGAACATTTTACTGACAATGATAGAATAACTAATTTACTGCTTATAGAAAATCTTGTTTCACTATTTTTTAATATTAAGTTGAATCCTTCACTTGTGGTCAAACAAACAATGCAAACCATCTGATTCTTCTATTTAAAAATTAGTGGGTTCCTACATGAGATCAATTTAATAAAACAGTTTTCAAGCCCACTGCCCTTAGGGTCTTTATTGCATCTTGTTCAAGTCATAAATTGAGGCTGCATTTCAGTTATAGGTAGAGTCAGAATCTTATCTTTGCAGCTGAAATGTATATTTGTGCACAGTATCCTTTTAGAAAATATGCCATTTAATTTTAATGTACTGAGTGGAAATGGAGTGGAGAACACTCCATTTAATGTATGCATTTTGACATACAAATTTTGACACACAATTTTGACACTTATTTTTGGTAGTAATGGGGATGTCAGACTTCAGATACATACAAGGCTGTTAACTGGTTAATAGCTTAATAGAAGATTTAGTGCTGAGAGCTGCTGTTTCTGCAGGTGTTATCTTAATTTTTTCTGTGTCACACAGTTAAAATCAAGCCTCAATGTTCTTTGATTACACTGAGAAAGTATGTTTATTTATAAATAGTCCCGTTGAAATGAATAGGTGATGTTTAGTGAGTAAGATAAGGGATTACTACTCAATATTCCTAGTTGTGATAAGGTAAAAAAATAAAATGACATCATAAAAAATAAAAACCTCAAAAATTCAAATTACGGCTCCTGATTCAAATGCTTATCCTGTCCTCAGTAATTTTTTTTTCACATTACTCTATGGTAAGATATTCCTGATTTCTCAGCTGGGAAGACACAAAGAACTTAGCAAAAATGTGATTTTTTCACCCTGAGAATTTCTTTATTTGTTCAGACCAGATGTTAAGCTCAGCAATAGTCAGTTTCCAGTATTGTTAAGGGAAAGTGAGGATTCTTGTATATTTACCTCTTGGTAAATACCTTGATTCTAGGACTGACAGTTTAAAGATCTGAGCTGAATGTCACCTCTATATTTAATAAACTTTTAAAAGTCATAAGCAGTTACGTTATTTCTGAACCAGTCATGTCTTCACATCTTTATGGAAAAATCTGAAATATGGTTTGGAATTGAGCATCTCTGCTGCTGGTATTTTTTGTTTGGTTTTGTGTAGTTTTTTATTTTGTCTCGAAAAGAAAAGAAAAGAAAAGAAAAGAAAAGAAAAGAAAAGAAAAGAAAAGAAAAGAAAGAAAAGAAAAGAAAAGAATCTTGTAATGCCAGTATATACTCTCATTCACCTAAGATGCTAAAAGCTCTGGTTTACACCGTGAATGAATTCTGAAATACACTATAATACATATTTCTGGAACAGCTGATTACAGACCTTTTTAAGGGCTCACAGTCTATACTACTGCTGTCTCTTGACTCTGCTGCCTTTCTGGGAACTGAGGTTTGGGCTTTTTTGCTTTTATTTCATTACTTTCTGATCATTCTTATCTCTTCTTTTAGTCTGCTCAATTCCAGTCACGTATTAGGAAGAGATTTGGATCTTCTGCTATTTGCAAGAATTTTTCTAAATGTATTCAGGAACAAATGAATATTAATTGGCCTCAGACACATGTAAACTTTAAAACAGATATCTAATATGATAAAAACATGGATCTGGAACACTTCTTCCATTAGTGCTATTTGTCTGGAGACATTACTATTTATATAGACCATGTAACATGGTTACACAGATGCGAGGACTGGAGGAAATTTTGTCTGGTATTGTATCTGTTAGACCACTAAGAAAGTGTCATGCCAGTTATGTTGTATCTTTGGAGAGTTGGTTCTAGTGAAAGAACTGGGAGAGGTTTCTAACCTTTCTTTAGAGGAAACAGATTTTGAGAAAATGCCTCAAATACCAATGTTTGTGAAAAAGAATGTAGAAAAATAAATAAAACTAAATAATATAGAATAAGTAGCATTCACAGAGTTTCAAACTTACTGAAACAAGATGCTGCTGAACTACATCATCATCAACATCATCATGGCTTGGCTTTGTGAACGAAGATTTGGGAAGGGCTCTGCCCACGCTTGCTACAGGCTCACTGATGGCTGAAAAGGCCAATGCGCGACAGACAAGTCTGGTTGCAAAAGGCACAGCAGAGAGACTCCCCAGACAGTACCAACAAGATGCGATTCTTTCTGCATTGTCTTTTCTCCTTGAGAGTGATCCTGTGTGAGTTCTCAAAGGAAGCGGCAGCGTTTGGCCTGGTTTGTCTCCAGACCTCCCAACTGGAGGCAGGAGTAGACCAGTGATGATGATCAATAAGGCCAAGGTTGAAAGAGGCAGCAGATGGAAGCGTTGATGGAAGCATTCTAAGAGTCACAAGTGGTAGCAGTAAATGACCCATGATTCAGATCCATACAAAAGAGTAGACAGTACGATGGCTCTGTAAACACTGATCTTCGTACTTTTCTTCAGGGGTTTATTTTGCCAAACTCTGTTATGGAGTCTACCAAAAGCTCTGTATGCCTTTGCTCACCTGTTGTCTATTTCTTTGTCAATTTTACCATTCGAAGAGATGATGCTGGCCAGGTAATTAAATTGCTGGACTGATTTGAGCTCTGATGGGAGACTTCCTGAGATGCAGGTTGATAGAAAACTTCTGTCTTCTTCAAGCTGACTTGCAGCCCAAAAAGCTCAGCAGCCTCTGCAAAGCAGGATGTTAAACGATGTAGAGCTACTTCTGTGTGAGCGTTGAGGGCAGCGGTGTCAGCATAAAGCATGCCAAGTAGTAAACCAGCAGTGTAATAACAAGTCCAAAATATCAGATCTATTTTTACATAGTCATAAACTATACCAAAAAGGAAGATGTCCTTCCATAGGCTAGGTTTGAACTCACGCTGAGTACTGCATCCAGATCTGAGGACCCCATCATAGGAAGGACTTAGACCCATTGAAGTGAATGCAGAGGAGGGTTGTGAAAATGATATGGGGGCCAGAGCACCTCTCCTATGAAGACGGGCTGAGAGACTTGGAGTTATTCAGCCTAGAGAAGAAAAGCATCTGGGGAGACCTTAGAGCATCTTTGAATACCTAAAAGAGGCTGCTTATGCTGCAGAGGGACTTTTTACAGACCCATGTAGTGATAGAACAAGAGGTAATCGCTTGAAACCAAAGAAGGGTCACCCTAAATTAGACATAAGAGAGAAATGTTATACAATGAGGGTGGTAAAATACTGCAACATATTTCCCACAGAGGTGGTAAATGCCCCATCCCTGGAAACATTCATGGTGAGGTTTGACAGGACTCTGAGCAGCCTGATCTAGTTGAAGATGTCCCTCCACATTGAAGAGGGATTGGACTAGATGACCTTTGATGGTTCCTTTGAACTCCTCCCTTCCTGCTGCCCCAAACTATTCTGTGGTTCTGTGAAATAGTATAAGCTAGTGTTATAGCTGTCAAGTAAAATGTAGTTGAAGAAACATCTCTCCTTCTATGTAAGCAGTCATGGTTTCTGTATTAGACTTTACTGAAAGCATAGAACTCTCACACGTTTACTCTGAATATTGGCAATCAATGTTCCTGCTTTTCTTTTTTTTCTCCCCATTGTTTATCCTAGAGTTTGCCTTTCTCATTTCTGTGGCTTCATTGTACATTGTATTTTTATTAATAAAATTTTTAGAAAAGGCATGTTCTTTTAGTAAGAATATGCCTTTTTGGAAATCCTGGCAGTCTTTAGGACAGGATGTGACAGGGGAGGGCAGAGGGAGTCTCTGTTTTCTTTTTAGTGAAAAGTACACGCTGAAAGCGTGGTGTACAGGTCATAAAAATTGTATTACCATTTCTTGCTTATCCATATGATAACTTTGCTTCCAGGATTTGTCTTTTTTTTTTGAACTATTCTTTACTTTGTGAATAATTTTATTTTATTTTATACTGTTTTATTTGTTAAGGGTTGTGTTTTTTGTTTTCTCATCAGATTGATATGAAGATAAACAGTCTGGATGATGGAAGTAGTGGAGAACTTTCACCACTAGTGTGAAAAATGAGCAGTGCCAACCTGGTAAGTTTTGGGGTTTTTTCCATTGGTGATGGGTTTCCCATTGGTGTTCTCATTTATGTATGTAGCGAGATCTCATTTGCTGTTGGTTTATTCTTGATGTAATATTTTTATGTTAATGTCTTGAACTTTGTCTTCTGTGTTAACAAGACACAAGTGCTCAATATCTCAGTAAAATTTTGAGATGCAGTTTTGTCATGGATTCCATGATTCAGTCCCCAGACAAAGTAGTAAGCACATAAAACAAACAAAAAAACCCACAACAAACAACAAACTGTTCTAGAGGTTCAAACTGTAATTTTAAAGCAATTATTTACTCCAGTCTTATTCTAACAAATGTTTGCTTTGTGTGAGTTGTCCTTTTATGAAAGACCTATCTGTAAATTTTTTTTTCTACTAGGAGAAATTCAGTGCAATCAAAGCAATGCTGTCTTTTTTGAGGGAAAAATAGCTTGAAATATTTAGAGACAATAGTGTCTATTTGCCTGAAGTAAGTGGAACCAGCCCTATTACTTTTTATACACTAGGGCATCAGCATTACACACAATCTTTAGCTAACAGTGCGCTGGGAAGTGGTAAGATAGTTTTAGAAATTAAAAAATAATTGCAGCATTTAATAGAGAAATGTGTTCAAGTTTATAACCTGAAAATATGAACACCCCCCACACACCCCTGTGTCAGAGATTTGACACAGTGTAAGACCTTGTGGCCTAAGAAGGGACTTATATATTAAATTTGTCAGCAAAGAAATACGTAATAACGAGCTGTAGATTTCTGTCAATACTGGTCTTATCTGATCTCCAATTTCATACATGTGTAAGTGTACTCACTAATATATCTATGTATCTATGTATCTATGTATCTATGTATCTATCTATCTCTCTATGATAAAGGGATGATATATATCCCATATTTAAAGGTATCACAACAGTTTTCTGAGTTTGACTATCAGTACTGACAATTCCATCAGTAATACCTCACCATAGCCCTACTTTGGAAGCATATTATGTGATAATGACAAAGAAAATTCAAAATTCTTGAAAGCTGTTGTAACAAGCCTGAAAGAAAGAAAGGGGTTGAAAGCTGGAGGAAACCATCCTCCCCTGTTCCCCACACAGACTATGTTCATAAATAACCAAAGATGGTTTATGACACGCTACCATGTCATACCTGACTGCACACCCATACACCCCGGGAAAGCACTGCTGCCCCTTACCCCCTGCACGTGGTGTGAGATGGTATCAAATAACCCTTAGGTCCTGACCATACCTCTTCTACCCTTCTGGAGCCTGCAAAAATTAACCTTGCCCTGGCTGGAACCAAGACACTTCCTCAAAAAATGAAGGTCATTGACTTTCTGGTGATCACTGAGAGGTGGCAGAAATGTAGAAAATATTAATAAAGAAATACAAGGAACATTGCTTTACCACTTATGAAGAATATTTCCTTTCCTGCTATATCAACTTACTGGGACTGTTTGAGCTCTCCAAACTGAATTGTAAGTCCATTAATATTGGAATACTCCTCACTCAAAATGACCTCCTGTCCTATAAACATAGTCACTGTCACTTTCATTTTTGACTCATTGTGTGATTTATTTTTTCTTTTGCTGGGTCCCAAAAATGTCACTTGGACTACACAGTGATATTTACAATTTGTATCCTTATACATTTATGACAAAGTTGCTGATTCTGGTAATTGCACATAAATGCACATAATGGAGGATGGTCTACTATGGGTTCTTACAAGAGCTACTTTTCCTTGTGTACATTTGTCTTGCTTTGTTTCTGTAGGTCTGAGAGTGCTTTTTGATCCAAATTTAGACTTGTCCCAGAACTTGGGTTTTTCTTACCTTAATATCACCACATCTTAATCATGTTTTGGGTAGCAGAGGAATAGAGTGTTTTTCCTTGAATGTGTTTGATTTGACAGCTGTTCAGTCCTCCTTGAAACTTTTTACCCTCCAGAAAGTGAAAATACATCTGGTGGATATCTTTAGAGGAGAAAAAACTTGTAATTCTTTTATGCAGAACAGATAATTTTGTGTAAACTTGCCTGCATGCCTCACTTTAGGGTATGTCTAGAATGTACCTTTTAAAATTACTTTGAAAAAAAAAATTAATATTTTAAATCAGTCTTCAACAGTTAGATGAAATGAGTGCATTGGTGAATAATAATAATAGTAAAACAATCTTCCTGTAGCTGACTTTCTGCTTTGATTCCCATCAGAAATAAGATTTTTGGAAGTTGGTTTGTTGGTTGTCTGGTTTTTATCCACGAGGGTGATTAGATACTGAAGCAGATTTCTTAGAGAACTTATGACATATCTGTCCTTGGAGGTATTAAAGAATAAATTGCACATGATCCTGAGTGGCTTGATTTAAATAGACCTTAGAGGTCTATTTTTTGAGAGGAAGGTTGGACTAGGTGACCTCCAAAGGGTGCTTCCTTTCAAAATCGTTCTATAGTTTGTGATTCTACAGTTAACATTATCCCCAAGAAGTAGGAGCAAAGTCTTATCAACTCTTTGTCTTAATTTCACTAACCACTTCAAGGAATTAGTTATGAAATTTTGATGAAACTCACATGAAATGTCAGTAGATTTAGTTTGGAAAAATTATCGAGGGACTTAAACTCTGAGGAAAAGCAGTTCAGCTTTGAGAGGACCACATGCTCTTAGGTATCAAGATTTTGCACAACCGTAAACAAACTTTGTATATATTTATAAATATTTGAAAATCTGTTTATGTACTGGCTAACATCCTTTTGGGAAGTCTGAAGTTGAGCTAAAAACTGAACTGCAAACGTCTGAGATTCCCTCTTATTTCTGTTTTAGTCTGGTTTTACTGTCATCTTTTCCAAAGATAGCTCATAGTAACTGATATGTAACTTTAAAAGTTTTTAGTATGCTTAGTTTAGTTTACAGCTGTACTTGTTGTTTTACATATAGGAAACCACAAAGGACTTTATGGGTGTAATTTCTTCATTTTCCAAGAGCAGAATAATAGAGTACTGTCTTAATGTCATAGCTACAATGATCAAGTCAATAATTCAGCCATAGCATAGTTTACTAGAAGTCAAAGGAATTGCATCAGAAATAAATCTGACCAATTCATATTTAAAGGAAACAGAGAGTAATTTGATTGAAAAACTACCCCACACCACAAAAGTGATTCATTACTGAAAAAACCACTAGTCTTAAAAGCAGTGCTACCAATAAGTCATGGAATAGGTAGAAAGTATTACTATTGACTCTTTAAGCCGTTATTTTTAGCTGCTTCAAAATGTCATCTAATTTCTATCACTGTTTTCTCTTCCTGCCTATATTAATAACTGTTAACTTTTTTCCAGACCTTGATCTTCTTTCAGCATTTCTAAAACACCATAATTTAATAAGGAATTCATTTGCAGCTGTACCAGTTATTTATAGTCATTAGGTTTTTTGCTATCGTGTTTTTAAGCATGCTAATTGGAATGGGAAAGAAAAGATGATTTAGGGAAACTGCATCAGTACACTGAATACTATAATTAAGTATAGCATATTATTTATTTTTGTAGTGTAAAAAATTACTATCAGTTTTGTGAGCAGTATTTCAAACATACTCAAACATTAAGCATTCCTAGGAGAAATTAGAAGTTTTCATCTTAATATATCTGTAGTCCTTTGACATACAAAATTTTATGTGACATTACTTTAGCAAGCAGTATCATCAAGATGAAGTCTCATCTGTTAATTCCGCATTCTACTCTGAGAAAATAGAAGTAGTGAAGTTAGGTGTCTTTCCACAGATATAGGCACAGTTTTATAAATAGCTTTTACAAAGGTAAGGAACCTATCTGAGAAAGTGCAGTCCTGAGCCGGTATTTATGTATACCATGCCTCCCTTGTATTGTTCTGGCTGGGAAAAGGTTCCATTTAGCATGAAGGTTTTTCCCAAAACAAATGTTACTGTGATTCTTTTGGGTATTATAGAATTGTACCTTGTCATTAGTTGAGATTAAGTGCAAATAGGACTCAAGAAGAGTAAATGTTACTGGAGCTATTATATCACATCCCTTAGCTGAAGAGTTGGGTGAGTCTACTTTACTATACCTGTACTGACTATATTAATACATTTCTTCAAAATCAGTTTCACAGGATTAGAATAATATACCTACCTTCAGGTTCAAGATCTTCTTTTAATCCCATATTGGTGAACTGAGTGGTGTTTGATCTAACTCTGGAATAAAGATGCATGTCCTGTGCATGTCACTGTGTAATTTCAGTATAGCAGCTACCAGGCACTTCTTTTAAGTTGTTATGCTTCTTCATATTATCTTTCAGAAGATACTTCTAGGTGTGTCTAGTTTCTCAGTTAGTATGTGTTATCAGATTCAATTTCATCAGATAAGCTAAACCACTGGATAGCAGTTCTCTGTTCCCTTATTTTAGTGAAAATTTCTGGGGCTTTTCTTGTATTTTCAGATGCTTTAAGAGTAGAGCTGAGGAATTCCCTGATTTTTCAGATTCTTTGTTATTTCAGGTTTGTTTCTTCATGTCAGTTTTCTCTAGTTGTCTGTGAGACATATCTGGCACTGAAAGTGTTATAAAATCAATGGGGGACAGATTGCTCTTTGATCTGCTAATTTAGTAGAGGGATGAAAAGATGTTTTTTGGATGCTTCAAAAACAGTAGGGGTGGGTGGGTGGAAGGGTAATGAAAGAGAGAGCACAGGAGCCCAGAAAGTAGGGCAGGGATTGTAGCAAGAGAAAGAGAAACAGAATACAACTGGAAAGAGAATGAAGATGACTATCAAAATATTACAAAGGTGGTGAAAAAGGAAGACAGAAAACTCTGACGTTAAACAGTGTGTAGTGTGTCTTTTGTATGTGATTATTTCTCCAAATTCAAAGACATTTAGCTGTGTATTAGCCCTATCATAAACTTCTCAAATCAAAACATCTTACAAACAAGCAAATGAAAAATTCTGCTGAAGTTGCACAGCAGTATTTATCTATTCCCCTTTCCTTAAAAAATGTAGCCAGATCCATGACCCCTGTCCAACTTGTGCTGAAGCCGTAACTCACCAAAAAGCAATGTCAGCATTCCCTTCCCTGATGCCATAAGAAATGTATGATTCTCTTCCTTTCATAGTATTTTTTTTTTTAATTTTGGGGTATCAAAAAGGTTTTTGTGTTAGTAAGTATTACTCATGTTAATTCTTGGTCTCTTTGTTCACCTGATGCCCCTTTCTGAGGCGGATTTTGAGATGTTCATGAGATAGGAAGATAAGCTAATTCTGGACTTTTAATCAGACCACGGGACACTGGAGGAGGTAATCTGGAACATTAACAGTTCAGACACATAGGGGTCATGACGTTTATTTTAAACCCTGACTTGCCTCAGTTCACGCATTGTCCTTACACAGTTTTACCATTCATTTCAGTTCCATCTGCAGGGAGAAGAGGTTAGTAATTTCACTAAACCCTTCTTGTTGAACTGAATTCCCTAATAAAAACCTAATTAAAGCTCTGTGAAGACAGGTCTGATTCAGGGAAACTCATTTTACCTTTAAGAATTTCTTCGTATTTTGCAGGGTTGAGTGTAAACCTTAGATTATTCTTGTACTTCACCAGGTTCTTGAACTATATGCAGTTCTCAGCTGGTTTGGAGAAGAAGTCCTAAACCTCTAATTAAGTTCTGATGAACATTTCCATGTGATGCATGCAGAAAAGAGAGTCCCGTTTAGGGCATGGGGTGTCGCTGGTTTAACAGTGCTCTTTACTTTTAATAAAGCTGTTCTTCTAAGCAGAAAACTTTCTAGTATATGAAATTGCAAAACCTTTTTGTATTATTATGTCTCCATTGCTAAGTGGAGTATTTTGTAATAAAACAAGATTCACTTCAGAAACTAACTATTCAATGCTGGGAAAGAAAGCATGTCTTGACCTGTGTAGCACTCAGTTACGGTCCACAGTCTTACGTCTAGACATAACGTTTGTGTAAATATACCTCTTCTGTGAGTTCTGGTTTAATACTGCTTAATTTTTTTTACTTAACAGTTACTGGTACCGAACACACCTCCATAATTTCCTTATGCTTAATGACTTTTAAATAATAATAGTAAATAATTTAAAAATAGACCAGCCCATATAGATTTTATTTAATTGTGAGACAGTGGTGCACTCATGGTAGAAGAAATAATTTTTTAGAAAAAAGTCCTAAATACCTTTATATTGCAAAGTATTTTTACATTTAATTCCTCAGGTATATGCCACATGGTCAATGAACTAAATTTAAGGATGATTGAGTGTTCTTTAAGAGGGGCAGTCTTATCAGTTCATAAATCTATGCTACAACAACTTTCCCAAGGAACTTCTCCCAATACAGAGGAAATTCTTAAAAAAACTGCTCAAAACTGGTAATTATGGTCCTCTTTGTAATTTGCCTTGCAAAATATTCTTGTTGAAATATACTTTGTTATACCTTACCAGGGCAGTTAATTCTTTTCAAGGATAATGCTTGGCTGAGTTAAGTTATTACTCAAAATCTATGCCTTCAGAAACCATTCCTACAGGAAAATAAAATGAAAAGTAGAAATGGTGAAAACAAAAATGAAACTATAATACTAAAACTCTTTGTCCTGTTGATCTTTTTTTTTGTTTCAGCTAACAAAAAAAGGTTTTATTTTCATCATTGAGGCATAAATGTCAAGATTGAAGGCAGTTGGTGACAAGAATGAGTTTTCATAACACAATGTGTTAATATATCAGTTTGTTAAGATTATTATTCAGTTCTGTATGTTAAAATGTGTAGTAAAAGTAACTTAAAACCTTTTTAACTAAAGTAATTTTAGTCATGTTCTTTTATGGGTTCGTGTTAGATCTGATTTATTCTTTGTGGAGGAGACATAAACTTCTTCTCATGTTATAATGTATTTGTAGGGAGAAAAGGAATATTTTACAATCTTTATGACAAACAATTAATCTTACTATTACTGGCCAAAATGTTATTTCACAAGCCATTGTTTTCCAACAGTATTGCATGAAAAAGCAGATAAGATGTTGTTTGCCAGAGATAAATATAATGAATGAAGAAAATGGAAAAAAAAAAAAAAGACAATATATGCAGCAGGACAGAGAGGAGAGGTGGCTTGGATAAAGAACTCTTAAATGCTAAATTCAGTGTTGGCTTAATGAGGAATTTCTGTGAGGTTCTTTTTGTTTGTTTTATAAGCTGCCAGGAGTAGCAAGTACTTCTTCTCTTATGACAAAAAATATTCTAACATTCCTTGAAAAGCTTTTATTAGCACAAGTATTTTTGTCCTGGTCCTTGTCCCACCCTCCTAAACAAAGCCTAGAGTGCTTTGTTTATACTGAATGGGTCCCTTGGCATGTTACTGCAGGGGCTAAGGGAAAACTAACCTCAAATCAAGAGCAAGAGACATGCGGGCAATCAATAAGAAAAAACAGAGTGAAAATCACTGAAGTTCCAGAGCTGCTGCATAGATGGAAACAAGAGTGAGTCATGAGGAGAGAGAACCACCTCATGATGGCAGGGAGCCCATATATGAATATACTCTGGTACCCCCCATCTGTTTGGACATAGGACTTGGATCACATAGATCGCTTCTGCTTGGTTAACCAAACCCTGCCCATTACAGCAAATGTCAAATTCCTGAAGTGCCTTATAGAATCATGATTTGTTTAAAACTATTACCCTTTGTCTTATCACAAGAGATCACCCTAAAAGGTTCGTCCCAATCTTTCTTACAAGCCTCCTTTGAATATTAAAAGGCCACTATTAAATCTTCCTGGAGTCTCCTCTTCTCCTGGCTAAACAACTTCAAATCTC
Organism: Pachyramphus minor; assembly: GCA_013397135.1. Classification (NCBI taxonomy): domain Eukaryota; kingdom Metazoa; phylum Chordata; class Aves; order Passeriformes; family Tyrannidae; genus Pachyramphus; species Pachyramphus minor. Next base: position 24,986 of record VYXB01005040.1, on the reverse strand, counting down.
TCAGCCTTTCTTCACTGGGGAGATGTTCCATCTCTATGCCAGTTTCAAGCATTCCCAATTCACTGTATTAAGACCTCAAACTGTCAGTTCTTCTCTTTTCTTGTGGCTTAATCTTCCCTCTCTGTGTCTGTGGGTCTTGGTCAAAGATATCAAGTATTATTCCTGCTGTTTCTTTTCTTACTTAAGGGACATTCTAGGACATTCCAAGTTTGTTTTTCTATTCATGTAACTTTTTCTTTTTTTTTTTCCTTAATCTAGTGCAGTCTCTTGATGGAATCTCTTTCCTTTTGAATGGACTATATCATAATCAAAATTACAAATGTGCCTCACCTAAAAGTAAAATAATTAATTTAGTTAATGCAGGACTGGATAGATAATGTGTAATAATTATGGCTAATGTGTCACAAGAGGCAATAAATACGGATAGTAAGACACACAACAGCCATTTTCAATAATGTGAAACTCACAGAATATATTCCCTCTATCTCTTCCAGTTTTTTCATTATGTAAATTTATCCATTTAAGGCTATGCAGCTGTTGTCAGATTAAAAATTTATCTGCAGCCTACCAAGATACAGCAGAATTTTCCAGCAGTAAACTTCACAGAGAGAAAACAACTAAAATTAATAAAATCAGAATATTCATTGGAAATAACACATCAATTCTTATGAAACTACAGACATCTAAAGCATATACAAACATACCTGCATTCATGAATGCATGTATTTTTGCTTTTGTAAAGGACCAGCTGCTCTCTGTGGCAGATATGTGCCTTTAGGAAGCTGATCAGAGTCCATTTCTTCTCTGCCCATTGATTTGGGAAAAGTATCAAATAAAACAAAAGAAGTTTCTTCTCATTATGCATTATTATGAATTTCAAATCCAGTTATAATTGTATCTGAAGTATATGGGTGAAATCCTTTGAGACGTTTTCACCAGCATGTAATTTCATTAGAATTCATTAAATCACTGTATAGAAAAAGAAAAAAAAAAAGAAGCAACCCCAGGGAGGGTTGTTCCTTTTAGCTTTCTTTTTATTCCCTTGAATTACATACTTGCAAGATTTTTTTTAAATATTTCTGTCTTGTTTTTCATCGTGGTTTGTATTGCCATTTCCAATTTACTGATAGTAAGGCAGCATGATTTGGTCTAAAATTTCAATCAATACACTCTCAAGTTCTGTATCTTATCTCTACACTCTACTTAATGTGTTTTATTTCTGTTAAAAAATATGTATTTATATGGTTGCCAAACACTGAAGGATTGTCACATACTAAATATTTGCTGCACTGTCAAAATTAAATCCTTCTCTGGATCTTGGCATGCCAAAGCATTAACATTTGACTACAAAAGGTCAATAGCTTAGCGGAGTTTTGGGGTGTTTTGTTTGGGTTTTCTGTTTTTCTGGGTTTTTTGTTTTTTTTTTTCTTCTTATTGCACTGCTGTTATGTTCAGACAACCCTGAAATTTGGAGAAATTCTATGTAATCTCAACATTAATATTCTCTGCATTCTATTTTTTTGCTATTGTATTGAATTTTAATTCACCTGGAACCTAAAATAGCTGACTGAGTCACAATGCTAATAGTGATTAACACTTGGACTGTGAAACACAACCCTTCTATAACACTCCATCTTCTAGAAAGAGAAAAATTTGGAAATAAGTAGTGGACTTGAGCAATGAAATTGTGCTAATTTCTGCAATGGGATATCTTGGAGATAGATATAAATTTTTTTTTTATAATTCTGCAAGTATTTGACTGTCCATGCCCAGTATTTCTTTTAGTATAAACCGGAGAAGATGAAAAAAAATGGTGTGGAAGTTTGGGGAAAGAAAAAAACCCCAACTATGAGTCTTTAAGAAATATATATTTGGAAACTACCTGATTCTATTATTCCCTCTGGAAGTATAGAGGTTCTGTCGTGCATCTAGGATGAATTATGATGTTTGGCTTAATTGATATTCTAGAACTGATGAAAAGTTGCTGGAGATTGGCACAAGATAACAGACTGACACAGAAAGTTTAAGTCAGGTAGAAGGGATTACAGAGATTTTTGTAATCAGAAAGCCATTTCAGCAACCACTTTCTGATTAACATTATCTATAACATCAATTTAGATGAGAAGGTAGCAGTTAGACAAACTTGTCTTTTATTTTGTATAGGTAATATCTATAAACCCTTGAGTCTATGACCTCTTCTGAAACTGCAGGAATAGTTTTGCTTTCCAAACTATGCAGAACTAATAGTGAGGCCCAGGCAGAATGTCTGCCACGTCTGTAGAAATTTTCTACAAGATTTGTCAAAAATATTTTGACAAAACCCTTTACTGCCTGTAAGTACTGATTTTACATTTTCAGAGTGCGCCTCACAGAATTTTGTCACCATAGTAAATATAGAAATATTTTGTCATTTCCATATATGATTTGAAATGAAAGACTACAGAGTATGATATTTGCCCTTAATTAGAGGTACAGCTCTCCTTTGGCATTCCTGCCAGCTTATTTTTCAGGCTTTATGAAGGGTCAACAAATCACAATTAACTTTTCAAATAGGGCCACTCAGGAGGATCCCAGCAACTAAAATTAGACCATAAGTTAAAAAATCGTGCCTCAAAACCTGACTTTCCTGTGCTGTTATTAATGTTAATAATAATCCTCAGGGCCTTAAGCTCTCTTCTCATTTACAGTTTCGCTTCTTCTCCTCTCTGAATAGTGTTCCAAATAAATCCTCATGCATTATCAAGACTATACCCACTGCATTCCTTTATTACAACAGACTGCAGTGCAATTTCAGTAATTGCTAGAGGCAGCTAGGTAGCAATGTTTAAAATGCTATGTGTGGAAGTAAAGCCTCCTGACAATGCTCTGCCTATTCTCTTGTTACAACTTTATGGCTGCAGTTCTTTTAGAATCAGGGCCATGTTTTTGGTGAAGTTCTTCCTTAAAGTTTCTTTTTTGTGTTTTGTCTTCTTTTTTGTTCTTGTGGTACTTTTTAGCGTTTGAGTAATACTGTTATCATATGCTGCCCTAATGACATTTCTGTAGGAAATGCGTATTTGAGTTGGGTTAGAAGTAAGAAGTCTACTTGCAAGCATTTTTTTGTTTGGGTGGGTTTTTTGCTTTCTGGGTTTTTTTTTTCTGATTAGGAGTCTTTTGTTGTATGCCTATCTCAGCTGGTCCAGCAGTTCATAGCCTGAGATGTCATCCAGTCTTCAGAGGTGTTGTTTTAAGTTAAAAAAAAAAAAAAAAAAAAAAAGACCCCCTAATTAAATGTGGAGGATCTGTAGTTAAAGCTGTGATCTTACGAGCAACCTTTCTGCCCCTGTTTTAATTAGTTCTTTCAAGTTCAAATTGTATGTGTGGGAGGAGTTCTACACTACTATTTTCTGTATTTTAAACAGAGAAGAAAAGCTTGGAATTGCAGGTGTTTTAATATATGAAAATGGGAATGACCTGAAGGGCATTCATTTTATAAATAGTAGAAATAGTCAAGCTGAAGTTAGCTTCAGTTATCTACAGTACTGTGTTATAAAAATGAAAATTATCTGAAACAAATTCAAACACCAGAATCCCCTTTTCTTAAAAATTCAAATATCTGGCTTCAAATGTATTTCATAGAGAATTTTCCTATTTTATGTCTATGATTTATGACTATAAATGTAGTAAAAACAAGGAGAGACTCCAGTTCTGAAAGCGCTTAAACTCTTCTACATTACCTCTGAAGATGTAATTTCGTCAGTACATGTGCACTCATTTATTGTGTATGGATTTGAACTGTCACGAAATCATTTACAGTTAACCTGAGCTGGAAAAGTTGAGAGGTACCACTCTTGAGCAATAACAGCATAAGTTGTAATAGGTAGATTTCTAAATTAACAGGTTCCTCTTTCTAAATGCAAAAACCCTCTGGGATTAAGATACAATTAGGACATATGAAAAGTATATAATGAAGTGAAAACATCAGAATATTTTTCTAAGAATGTACATTTTTACTTACTTTTTTCTTTTTAAAAAATTTTTAAAAATTAAAAAAGGAATAAGCATAGTCATTAGAACTGGCACCAAATTAATTTGAATTATTTGTCAATATATTTGTCTCTTCATTTTCAGAGACTATTCATGGGCTGCTTATTTTTCACAAAGCAAAAGTTCTTTAGTTTGATTCTTCTATGTTTAGACAACACCAGAACTAAGAATGTGGGTGAACAGGCTTTATTTGAGAGAGAATTAGTGTCAAGGCTTTTTTAAAGGAAAAGCTGCTAAAGTTGGTTTTTAAAGACTCCATTGATTTGGGGGGCTCTTTTTCTTTTATTTTTCCGGTCTTGAATTAGGTGTGTTTATCTGGGCACTGTGCAGAGGTAAAGGTGGATCATAAGGCAGCCCCTTATAGTCCAGTCACACACTGTTCCTTTTTCAGCTGACCCTGCTTAAGGCACCCTGGAAGTTTTCCTCATAGTGAATTTTTCTGCCTCTGAAGTGACAGAAGTTACCCAAGAGGAAAAAAACCAAAAAAACCCAAAAATCCTTGAGAATTACCTTGTCTGGGTTGTGTTCTACCTTCAAAAAAGAAGAAGGGCTTTTGCTTGTGCATCTTCACCAAAAGTTTGAGATCAATATTTAGTGTTAAATTCTGATAGATATCAAGTGCCCTAATCCTGAACCATTAAAGTCCATTTGCCCAAGTAATCACTGAAGTCAGATGGATCATGTGTATTTCTGAACCTCAGAATTTTTTAAGGACTCCCTGTATTTGTCTCCAGATATGAATACTCTGAGGTATCATTTTTGTCTGTGAACATCTATATGGGAATTCAACCTTCATATATAGTCAGTTTATTACTATTTCATTATAAGAACTAATTTTCAAAGGTTTAACTAAAACACACATAATGTTGAAAGTCTCAGTTTTCTTAACAAAGAGGAACATAATCATTTTGTCTGTTGTTTAAAATACTACATATAATAATATTCATTCTTACAGATTTGCACAGTTAGGTGAATTTCTGAAATTGNTCTGCCTTTCTACCCTATGAAAGCCTGAATAAAAACTGCAATTTTCCTGTGGGGTTTGCATGCTTGTTGGCTGTTAGCTTTGAACTTGATGAGTTTTTTTGTTGGTCCTGAGTGTGGACCTTAAAGATGATATGTGATCAGTATCATTTTATGGACAGAAGAAATTCAGGTCTTTCTGGAAAGTGTAAATCCAGTGTTTTGCAGAACTGGGCAATTTTTTTTCTTGGAGAAGTAATACGAACAGATTAGTTTTTAATTCCAAACACACAGGGGACACCATTATTCTGTGTTAGTGCCAGGTATCCTCATTCACTGCATGAAGAAGGACTTGCCTTTGTGGAGTTTGGTTCTGTCAAGATTTGGGCCTGCTGAAGTTGAACATTTGTATTAGATTTGGTAGTGGTTTATGTTCAAATATAATAAGTAGATTATTTTTTCTGGTGTACTACTTTTCATTTGGGCTTTTCTATTTCATGCATAATTTTTGTGTAAATGGTTCCCTTTAATTATTGTTGGAAATGGATGAATGGCCTTAGGAATCATCAAGCAAAAGTTTAATTTAGTTCAATTGAATTTATATAATATTACCTGTCTGAGATGAAATTTCAAATACCATTGAGAACAAAGAAATGAGGCAATGGTACAAAAAGACACTTGCAAACTGAGCAAAAGCAGCAAACTGAGAAAAATTAATTCTAATTAATTTAGAAGGAAAATTATTGAAGCAATCAGTATCTTTGCACCTGCAGATGTCTGGATTTTGGTGAAATGGTAAGACTGGCGCAAACCTAAGATAATGAACAAACACCAATCAAGACAAGAAATATAGAAATATCAGCTAAAATGGTAACAAAAGAGGACAATGCAAACTGCTATTGGTATGAAACAGCCAGGTGATAATTGTCTGTTTCTGTTTTGACTGCAGTTCTATTCTGTCTATTTCATCCCATTTTCCCTTGCTTTTTGCCTTCTGACCATTATCAGTCACTCTGAAAAAGTTATAGCTGCTTCTTAAATGTCCACTTCCATTACTGATGTTTCAGGCAACCCCAGATCCTGCTAATACAACAAGGGATAGTCAGACAAGTTCAGTGCTCAGCCTTATAAACAATCCAGGGACCAAAGGGGGTTCAGTCAGTTAGAAGACAGTAATATGGTAAGTATGTCCAACCTGTCCACTGATTTTTAAGAGTGAAGACAAAACATGAAGATGAAAGGAGATTGTTTTTTAACTAATGAGTGTGGATGTCTGAGTTTCGTAAGACTTACAATAGAAACAGAAATCAGTTAAGGAACCTCGTCTTTCAAGAACTAAAAAATATATTTAAAAATAGTGATAAGGGCATCAATTCACCAAGGCAAACAGGTTAATGTCCCAGAAAAGTCAGGGTAAAATGAGGTAAAATAAAAGAACTGGTCTCAATTTTTGATGTTTTGTTGATGGGAAAATGGTAGCACTAATTTCTTTTGCTGGTAATTTAAACCATGAACTATTTAAACCTACCTTCTGAGACCGTCTACTTCTTTGTCTCCTGTGATGAAACACAATGAGAGAGAGGTGAGGAGAGGCATTAGGCTTTCTCATTTTAGCCGTTAAGTGACTATGGGTCATGACTGCAACATCTTTTTAGAAAAGACATTTTAACTGGAAAGCTTAGTTCAAATTTCTCATTTTCATGAAAGCTTGTGTCTAAATTCCAATTGTGAGACAGTTAGTATTCAGTTAGTATATTTATTATATGTATGTTTTCACGTGGAAAATGAAAAGCTACAGCATCTTGCTACAAAATTTTAGAAAAGTTTAGTAGTGTTCTTTACTGTCATCAGCTGTTTTAATTGCATTACATCAATATGGCTTCAAGGAGATGAATGGAGACAGTAAGGTTCACCTCGTGAGAGTCATACATGCACACACATCTTTATTTTCTATTTGTTGTCTCTTCACATTTTTAGTTTGTAATTTAAACTTTGATACTTAACTCCATAAATAATACAACATATAAGATGTATGTTTTATAAAAATAAGTATATTTATGAAAACATCTGATTTAAGCATGTGGTATGAAATATAATGACTATGAAACATTGTCATTCAACATACAAATATTTAAGGATTCCTTATTTTGTGTCAGCAAACTCCTGATATTGAAACTAGGAAGACTGGAAATCTCTCTTCAATCATTCATTCCATTGCTTCATGCAGCACACATTTAATTTTTGCATTCTGATCTTCTGTCCAGTGGAACTGCTTCTTTGTTTCTCACAGTTATTAGCGGGTGTTTTTGCTCTATGTAACTTCGTTCATGTAGCCAGCAGGATTATAATATAGGACATATAGTTGTTTCATTTATCTTTTTTCAAAGTGCTACTGTAGTAAAGGGTTTTCAGTACAGCTAACTGAAACAGACACCACATTAATACCCTCAAAGGTCTTCATTTTGATGATTATTCCTAAGCAACTCAAGACCTGCAGAAAACAAGATAGAAACAAACAATAGCAATAGCTGGGTTTGTTTAGCATGGAGAAAAGGAGACTCAGGGGAGACCTTATCTCTTTCTACAACTATCTGAAAGGAGGTTTCAAACAAGGTGGGGTTTGGTCTCTTCTCCATAGTAACAAGAGGTAGGACGAGAGGCAATGGTCTCAAGTTGCACCAGAGCAGGTTTAATTGGATATTAGGAAAAATTTCTTCACCAAATTTTGCCAAACACTGGAAGTTTCCAAGCAGTGACCCAGGAAGTGATTGAATCACCATCCCTTGAGGTATTTAAAAGATGTATAGATGTGGCACCTAAGGAGATACTTTAGTGATGGACTTGGCAACACAGGTCGATTGGACTTGATCATTTTAGAAGTATTTTCCAATCTAAATTATTCTGTGGTATTATGTTTGTCTATGTGAAACATTTTATTTCACTGACTTTTGTATTGATTTTTAGCTCTTCTTTCTAAAAGCATAATGTTAGTAGGTTTTCAAGCTTTAGTCTAATCCAGGAACCTCCAAAGCAGGCCAGAATTTCAGAAGTAAACTCTACCAGGATCTTACAAAAACAAGTAAAAGCTATATTAAACTGTAGGAAAATTTTTTAAGGCATTTTTGACCAAGAAAATCACTGTGTAAGGTTTTTGGAACTTTTTAAATCTGGTTGTATGCATACTGGTTATACGGTAATTCTATAGGGACATGCTCATTTTTGAATGTAGGCTTCTGGTTCTTCTGCATTTCAGAACTCTCCCACTGCATCAGAATTACAGATTCAAAACTGTCTGTCATGTGCTTGACAACTCTGTTATATTCATTTCCCCTGAATCATGGAATGTCTAAAAGAATAGTTGAAAAAAAAGTGTACTTTTCTTCATTACTTAGGAATTGTTATATTAGGAAGACGTCTATGAGAAGTTGAAAAGTGATGTCAACACTAGCATTTATTTGTAATTGATATATAATAGCTTAAGGAAATTGTGGTTTGTGACAGGGTAGTCTTGTTTTTCACGTCAGTAAAAAATTTTAGCTTGCTAACTCTAAAAATTCAGGTCTTATATTCTGATTTTTTTTTTTTCATTTTTTGGGGGGAAGAAGTGAAAAAAGGAGTGAAGATCAAGATTAGACCTCCAAGATGTGAAAGAAGATGTATATCTTTAGAATAAGTCAATATAATAATATTTTCTGCATTTATTTACAGTGAAGAAATATTTCTTTTACCTTTCGACTATATCCTTGAGTAATGTGTCTTCCCAAGGTGTAAAATATAATATCTGTATTGTATAGTATAAAACAATATAATACAATGTAGTATGAATGTCTTGTATCCCATGTCATAGGGACTTTAAATTATATCAGTAATCCATCTAATCATAGCTATTGAGCAATAACTACTTTCAAGCATTACAGACTGGTCACAAGGTGAGTGTGACTGCTTCCCTTGGGAGCCCTAATGGAAGCCAAAGACTAAACTGCTAGTAACTGAAGGGATACCAGAATATTAGTCACAGTCCTTGTCTATATCTTGCAGGTTTTCTGTCCTTTTTTTCCCTCTCATTATTTCATTATTCATACTTTCATATTTAATTTTACTTAGTTGGCAAATTTCAATTTTCTGCAGGATGAGATATTCCCAAAGAAGAATCTAGAGGACGGGAAGTCTATCAAATGAAAAAAAAATTTTTTGTTCTTCCACCACCCATAACAAAAGTCACACCTATAAATAGACTTTCTTATGCATGAAGTGTCCTCACATGCCTTGTAGAAGGATTTTATCCATCTAATAAACTATTCTGAAGACTGAGATAAGTTTAGGCATGCTTTTGAAGTGTTACAAAATCTTAAATAAAATACAACTAACAGTTTAGCTTTTCAGCTTATTGATACTTTCCTTTGTTGACAAAAATTGATTTGCAACATTAAAGTTTATAGCTATATTAAGAATAAACCTTGGAAGAATGTTTTTTTGATAAATCATTTAGACTTTCTAAGAACTTGTAAGAAACTGCATTGGTGATCAGATTTAACCTAAGGTAGGATAATATAATCCTACCACAAAAATGTTGGACATTATTTTTGTGTTTATGTTTGATGCAATGTCAATATCAATGTTGAATCAATGTTTCCATTTGTGAAAATGGTTTACTTCTAAACTATTGTGAAATACAGATGCATCTTTAACGAATTTTTTTAATCCACCAGAATTTAAAATATTTTTTAATCTAAAAATCTGTTGTATGCCAAGCTTAAACAAAGATTTTATCCTGGGATCAGTTACTTACTGGACTAAACATCTGACGTGTTCATGCATAAGATACAGAAGGATAAACTTGGTGAAAGGCTCATAAAACTTTTCTTTCCTCCTTCTGAACCTTTAAATGCAGCAGAGATTGTGTTTATTAAAACATTGAGAAAGACTATCCTATTTAAAGTTAAAATTTTGCATACATAAGAAAAAACTCCAAACTAACAGAACAAAAAAAAAACAAAAAACCAGATTTTTGGTACACGTGGTCATTAATGAAAATCAAATGCATTTTCTTTATCTTGAAATAAAGTCTTCCTAAAATAGAAATGTTTTCATACCCCTTATTGCCATCCTACACTAGCAACGATTTCATTCTGTGAAATGCTCAGTGCTGTGGGATACAAATTAATAGGCAATTTTCAGTAAATTAGTAGGTGCTGGCAACAGGTTACCACTCTCCCACTCATATTAGCAGAAGGCAAATTCTCATCTGAAGTCTGCAGAAACAATTTATGTCTTTTTTCAAAAGACAGTGTTGTGATTATGGGCAACAGACAAAAAGATTCCTTATATAATATGTGACTTCTCATAAAGCAACAGTAAAGATTACCTCCCATGTAGTATTAATTTCTAGTTGGGCAAGAGAAAGAGAGCATTTTTATTTCCAAACAAAAATGATACCTTTCTTTGAATTTTAAAATAACTTTTAAATTAATGCTGCTAATCTTGGTTTTCTTTGTACCAGAATCATAGAAAGAAGCCTGAGCTCTCTTTGGCTTTGAAAGACACTTTTACAGGGGAGATTCAGATTAGACATTAGAAAAAAAATTTTTACTGTCAAGGTGATGAGGCATTGGAATAGCTTTCCCAGGGAGGTGGTGGAGTCACCATCCCTGGAGGTGTATAAAAGGCATCTGGATCTGGAGCTGGGTAACATGGTTTAGTGGTTCAGGGGTTACAGTGGCAGTGCTGGCCTCATGGTTGGATTTGATGATCTTGGGGTTCTCTTACAACCTTGATTATTCTATGATTCTGTGATGTTATGGTTTGCTTGGCAATGGATGCTACCAAAAGTGTGTCCAAATGACCTAGAGGGAATAGCAATGAAGCATGGAAACTTAAGCAATCCAAATGAGGTGTTCCTACTTTATCTCTGAGGGGAGTAAATGGGACTCCACAGCATTGACAGGACGTTTGATACCCCATCCATAATGTTTGCAAACTAAAGAAAACTGTCAACAACAGTCAGCATCAGTTTCAGTATTTCCTGCCCCCTATGGTGGCAGACAAGCTGGGAAGTTGTAAGGATGCAGGATTTGTGTTTCCTAGTTATGGCAGAAAGCTATGATGGATCTCGAACTGGAAACTTGGAAATCACCCTGGCCATAAAATACCTGAAAATTATTACAGCACATGAAATAACCCTGATAATATAAGAACTTGTCATTTAATTATCTGAAAGAAACACATCTTATGACAATTTTTCATAGGACAGTTAGCTTTGCATTCTCTAATAGATTTAGGGTTTTAAAGAAAAGACCTAGAGCTCTGCCTCGTGTTTTAGATTCCAAGAGAGCTTAACTTTGTAGAGAAACAGGCCAACCCAAATAGTAGAAGAGAGAATGAGAAACCATTACCACAGGCAAGTTGTCATGATGAAAGTGAAGTATTAAGGAAAGCATCAGTATCAGGAATGAGATCTGACTGACTCTTGAAATGTGAACTAGGGAATAAAAGAATTGATGGAATAAAATGTTTCTGTGTTGGATGTAGCTCTGTTGGATGTAACTCATTGCAAAACAGACAAATTATCATCAACTCCCAGTCAACCCTGAAATGGTGCAGGATCTGCTGCTCCAGATGGATATCTATAAATCAGTGGGGCCTGATGAAATTCATCCAAGAATCCTCAAAGAGATGGCTGATGTCATTGCAAAACCTCTGTCAATGATTTTTTAATGGTCTTGGGAATCCAGAGAGGTCCCACCTGGCTGAAAGCTGACAAATGTTGTCCTGATTTGCAAGAAGGGCAAGAAGGAGAACCCTGGACAATACAGGCCTGTCAGTCTCACTTTAGTGAGACTGGTAAAGTTATGGAGAAGATTATTCTGGGGGATATTGGAAAACACCTGAAAGACAACACAGTCATTGGTCACAGCCAGCACAGCTTCATAAAAGGAATGTCCTGTTCATCCAACCTGATTTCCTTTTATGACAAGGTAACCCACCCACCTGAACAAGGGAAGCCAGTTGCTCTAAACTTTTTGGACTTCAGTCAAGCTTTCAGTATTCTCTCTTACAAAATCCTTAAGGACAGACTGTCCAGCTCACAGCTGGATAAACACATCATGTGCTGGGTGAGCAATTGACTCATGGGTTGAGCACAGAGGGTGATAGTGAGTGGGATGACATCAGACTGGTGACCTGTCACTAGTGGGGTTCCACAGGGCTCCATCTTGGGCCCTGTGATCTTCAACATCTTTGTAATTTTTTTGGAGGACTGGGCAACCACCAACCGTATGAAGTTCAATAAGGGAAAGTGATGGATTCTGCACCTGGAATGGGGCAACCCTGAATGTACTTACAGACTGGGGAATGAGATACTGGAAAGCAGGACCTAGGGATCCTGATCAATGGCAAGTTGAATGTGAGTCAGCAGTGCCCTGGCAGCCAGGAGGGCCAACCCTGTCCTGGGGGCATCAGGCAAAGCATCGCCAGTTGGTCAAGTGAGGGGATTGTCCTGCTCTGCTCTGACTTGGGGTGGCCTCACCTTGAATATTGTGTGCAGTTTGGGCACCACAATATAAGAAAGATATTAAGCTATTGGAGGGTATGTAAAGGAGGGCAATGAGGGGAAGCCATATGAGGAGCAGCTGAGGTTACTTGGTCTGTTCAGCATGCAGAAGAGGAGACTGAGAGGAGACCTCATTGCAGTTACGACTTTCTCATGAGGGGAAGAGGAGGGGCAGGCACTGGTCTCTTCTTTATGGTGACCAGTGACAGCACCCAAGGGAATGGACTGAAATTGTGTCAGGGGAGGTTTAATTGGGATATTAGAAAGAGGTTCTTCACCCAACAGGTGGTTGGGCACTGGAACAGGCTCCCCAGCAAAGTGGTTACAGCACCAAGCCTGACAGAATTCAAGAAGCATTTGGATGATACTCTGAGGCACATAGTGTGACTTTTGCAGATGGTTCTGTGCAAGGCCAGGAGCTGGACTCAGTGATCCTGATGAGTCCCTTCGAACTCAGCATATTCTGAGATTCTGTGAAATTTAAAATTATGTGTGAACATAGCCAATGCTTTTTTCCTAATTCCCCTCTTAAATTCAGTGGTTTGACTTTTTTAATATTCACTCAGTTGTCACCTACACATAAATTTGGTAGAATAAATGGTTTCAGAATATTTTCAGCTGCAACAGTCTGTGTTGATAACTTTGTCATTGAAGCAGGCCAGGGACTGAAAACAGTAAAGCTGGCTTGAATCCATGAAGAAAGCTCACAGCAGCCAGTACAAACTCTTTTGCTGTTTTAAACCTTAAGGGGTGCTGTTGATCATGGACAAAGACCTTCCTTTATGTCCTTTGTCTAAGTGACAGAAGAAAACAAATTTTGTGTGACGTTTTCACTGTCCAACAACATTTCTGTATTCCTTCCAGAGCACACATGGTATGTTCTGCAGATGGATTATAATACACTGATTGTGCAGGTTTTCTTGCAGGTGTGGATTAGGCAGAATATTCCAAGATGCTGAGAGATGCTCAGAAAACAGATGTTTTTCCACACACCAGCTGTGTTGACATCTTTCAGTCACCTTGAATGCTGGTGTTTTTTTAAGTATCAGTTACTATACCTATCAGTAGATACTTGATCCAGGAGTATTTCTGATCACTTTCTGACAGAACTACATGAAAAAAAGCGCACTTGATCTATTCTGAATATATGTGATAAGCCTTGTATTTTTTTTTAGGCTGAGAATCCCAGTGGAATTTTAGCACTAAATGCTGACTAAAGTAGCTAATTTAGCAGCAGATTAGCTTTATGCGTGCAAATGTTCCCATTAACATCTGCAGGCTTGATTGCAAGTTTACATTTAAACAAATATGAGCACTTT
>VYXB01005039.1:1232395-1352200 GCA_013397135.1 Pachyramphus minor | reverse complement strand
TGGGATGAGGATGGGGATGGGATGGGAATGAGGTGGGAATGGGAACTGGGATGGGAACTGGGATGGGGATGGAATTGGATGGGATGGGATGGGGTGGCTTTGGGGCACCCAGCCCTCGCCCCCCTTGTGTGACCCGGCTGAAGTCAGATGGGCTCGGAAAGGAGTTCAGCTCACTTGGTGTGTGGTGTGAATTTGAGGGGGTAATGACCAGGGGTTTATCTGATTTTCCACTTTTCCTCTGGACAGCAGCCTCATGGGGATGTAACTGTGTTTCAGTTTCAGAGTAATGTAAAAAGGGAAAAAGAACTTAAAAGTTAGCAGGCCCCACTGAATTGCCAGGGAGGTTAAGCAGCTGTTAGTTCCAGGTAGCATTGTTCTTCCAGAAACATTTCAGATGGGTTTCATAATTTATTACATGATCAGTTACACATGTGCTTTATTTTTCTCTGATGTCTTATAAATTTATTCTGTTTTAATGGTAAGTGTGGATTTTGTGATCCATGTGTGTTTTGATAGCCTGCAAGTAATTAAAGGTGGGTGAACTGATACTTACTGTTAAATATTATTGCTGTAAAGCTATAGCAATTAGGTATATAATTGCTAAAATATTTTGTAAATGTATTTGGAGTTTTGTTTCTTGCCTTAAGACAGTTCAATGTGTACATTATGTATCCACACATACATAAACTGCTATAGCTGTAAGTGTAAAAGATCTTTTCAAGGTATAGCAACTAAAATAAATATGAAGGGTATAGAAGGAATAATTATATAGGAGGGTACAATCTCACTAGTATAATGTGTATAAAATAAATAAGGATGAATGACAATATCAAAAGAAACCATAGGTATAAATCATGTTGGGAAGACTTTAAGTACACTAAAGTGTTATGCTTGGTAATTATAGTCCCTATTTAGCAAGATCTTTCAAAAAGCAGCTTTGAACAATATTTTATTTGTTCCTTTGAAAGTATTTCTTTGACCATGATTTGTGCCAGGAAAAAAAAAGAAGTTTTGTTTCAAAACTGTAGCTCTTGAGTCCAGGTTTTCTTTGGTCTGATGATTTTTTTGCCCCTTGCCCCAAATTTTTGTTTTGTGTGGCATCTTGCATTTCTTCTGTGAGAAACCTTCAGCTTTAGTACCAGGTTGTGCTTCTATCATTTCACATCTTCAGTACAAGGCTACTTTGCTGAACCTATATATAGTTATTCATGCATATAATTTTAATAGACTTTGACAGCAAAGAAACCTCTTGGTCTGTAGAGGTCCTGTGAAGCACATGCAAGTCAATGGCAATATTTTTCTTAGTTTCAGCTTTTAATCAAGTCCAGAAGCTCCAGGTTCTTCATAAGTGACTTAGATATGCCAATTGACTGGCAGTGGACAGGTAATGTTTAAAATGGTTGCATGGCAGATTTAGTGGGAGGTCTTAAATATATCCAGTAGATTTTAAATCATTTAGATAGCCTGAAAATATTCATTAATCATAGAATGTTCAATCAAGGTGGTTTTTCTCCCCCTCCCCCACTCCTTTTTTCACCTTTCCTGTGTAACATTCTTATTTTATTATTTCTTCTTCACCTTTTCTGTGTGATCTTTACCTGCTATTATTTTTGCAGGTGAATGGGCTGCTTTATAATTGCAGCCTCCTGAAGTGCTTGTTAGTCTTTCTAGTTCTATTTATATGGAGGTCCTGGCTTGATCTTCTTGCTTTGCTGCCCAGGTGCTAAATATAAATGAATGTCTGTTCTTAAGGTACTTCTGTGGCTGTGTACTGTATGTTTGTGCTGAAGGAGACTGTGCAAACAGCTGTAGTGTTGGGCATAAGTCTGACCAGGAACTATTTTCCTGTAATTTTGGCATGTTTTCAGCACTTTGAGATAATGTAAAACTCTGTTACTGTTATTTACTTCCTGTCAGAAGTAGCACAACGGCCCTTGATGTTTGTTAGGATACATTTCTTGTGTCATTTCTAGGAAACAGAAAAAACTGGGGGCAAAGAGCCAACAGGCATCTGGAAGCTGTGATTGTGAGACTCCTAATCTTTGGAATTTAGCAGCCAAGCACACATTAACATTCCTTATGCCCCAGAAATTAATCTGGACACATAACTGTTAAGTCTCTGAGGCTCAAGCAACATCACTGCTTTTTGGTTTATATGGTATTAAGCCACGTGAAAATGCTCTTAGTCTCTCCCCGTTGTGAAAAAGCTTACACTTGATTTTTGCTAGTGCCTGAGGGATAACCTTGTGAATGATCAGAAACCTCTGCCACTGAAAATTTGTGTCTTGCCCAAAGGTGTTGGAGGGAAAGGGGCAGTCTGCCTCCACAACATATTTGTATAATGATGGCTAAAAGGCCATAAGCTGATCTCTGTCTGCATCTTCCAGCCCTCCCAATAGGAGAGACTTTTCTTAAGTCAATGTTTGGTGAACCAAAGCTCTTACAGTAGAGCTATTAAATTTATTACTGAAATACAAGTCCTTTGAAGGCTTATTGTTGGTTTTCACAAAGCTGTGTGATGGACTGGAAGACACTGAGATGTTTCCTTGCAGGGCTTTATTTCTGAAGGTTTTGCTATGCTTGGAGAAGTTACACTGCCCAGTGCATACTGAGGACCCCATTTCTTTAGCAAAGAAGTGAAATGTATGTTGTGAAATAAGAGCTGAACTCAATTAAAAAAAAAAAAAGGCATTTCATTATTGCCAGGCATCTCTTTTCTGTGCTCTTTGAATAGACCAGGGCGCATTTCTGCTATCAGGGGAGCAGGAAGCTCACAATTGCATCAAAGGATGGAAAGAAAACTGGAGGTGATTACAAAAGGAGATTCTGATCACATAAAGCACTGGATTTACAGATGGCTTGCTGAGCACTGTTTAATATTACTTTATAAAATGAGATTGTTTCATGTGTTTGGTCAAGAGTATCAGAAATCTATAGAAACTGTGGGAGGGGAAATAACAGATGCTGAATACGTCTACCAAAGTGCCCAAGCTACTGCTAAGATTATTTTATAAAATTTGTAGGACAGCAAAATATTACCTGTGTGGTAAGATTGATCTTTCAGGAAAATACAATAATTCTGTAAACAAAGAATGTAGTGCAAAATGGGATTTATTCAGCATTTTTGCAGGCAGAAGACTGGTTGCATGAAGGGTTGGTATTGGTAAATGCCAGGAGAAACAAACAAGAAGTGATGGAGTACAACAGTGTTTTGTATCCCCTGAAGTGAGGAAAAATGAAAAAAGATGAAAGCAGGATCCAAAAGGGAGCTGAAGCTACTCAGGGGTTGGACATGTTGTAGTGTCTTTTGAATCCTAGTAAACTTAACTCAGTTGGCTCCAGTTTGCTGTTTGGAGATTCCTGGGGCTGAAAGGGAATATCATGGCAACTGTGGATGTGCATCTCTGTTGTGCCAGGTAAGAAAGCAATACTGAATTGGCCACAAGTCTACATGCTACTGGAAAAGGACTGTAAAGGTTGAAAACCTCTTGCTCACCTGCCTAGAGGTCAGATGTAATTTGGAACAGAAAAACGGGCAAGATTTCTCTTTTACAAAATGAGCTGGAAGTTGCTGCTGGGTGTGTGAGTGCAGAGGTGTGTTCATACTCTGTAGTGTAGCACCAGTTTATGTTTTTTATGTATTTATGTTTCTTATGGATGTGGGAATGGTTCAAATAATTAGACTTCCAAGAATGAAACCACCAGCTTATTTAGGGAATTCCCATTTTGCTTTGTGCATCCCATACACAAGTAGTGAAAGCACAGCATTACTTGGACAGCATTTTGGTGTTGGGCAGGAATGAGGATTTAGAAGCAAATTTGGAGAGGGAAGATGTCTTCTTCCCATCCCTGCCAAGTGTTCAGATGTGAATAGTGCAATCCAGTAGCTCCCAAGAGAAGGTCAGATGACAGTGGAGGCTACAATCTCCTTCCCTGTGGGGAAGGGAATAGAATAAATGTTGAGTGTGGGTATTCAGAGTTGCTTTAGCATTAATTCTTTGAATTATGTGATAGCTATTATAAATTTCTATTCCCACTGGATAAAAAAAATGTTACTGAAGTATGAATTTATTCCACTGCTAAGGGCGTGGTTTATCAGAACCTGAAACAATTAAAAATGATGCACCTTCCTCCTGCCTTCTGTTGCTGGAGTCTTAATTTTACAGTGGCATTTTCTGTGTAATTCTCTGTGTAATTGCTATGTGAAAAACGTACAGAAAAGTCAATGCTGGAGGGACCAGATGCAGAGGAAGAGACGGAATAATACTGACAGTGTATCGGTACAATTTTAGACACTGATTGAAGGATAAGGCAAAACACTGCTAATCTTTCAGAATAATCTTCAACAGATGATAATCTTTAAATTGATGGTGTGTTTTCACTCTTTTTATGTTTCTTATCTCAATACTTTAAAAAATGTTCATTAGATTATTGGTTTTTCAGCAAGTAATGAGAAATGACAGACGCTTGGATTCGTACAGCTTTAGGATGTGTGCAAGGGCACTGCACAGAATTGGGTTACATCTTGTACTTTGCTAAATCACAGAATCAGCCAGGGTGGAAAAGCCTTCTGAGATCATCAAGTCCAACCCTTGATCCAACCCCGCCGTGGTTCCCAGACCATGGCACTGATGCCACATCCAGTCTGTCCTTAAACATCTCCAGGGATGGTGACTCCAGCCTCTCCCTGGGCAACACATTCCCTGCAGAGAATTTCTTCCTGATATCCAGCCTAAACCTCCCCTGGTACAGCTTGAGACTGAGCCCTCTTGTCCTACTGCTGGTTCCTGGGAGAAGAGACCAATCCCCACCTGGCTACAACCTCCTGTCAGGGAGTTGTAGAGAGAGATGAAGTCTCCCCTGAGCCTCCTCTTCTCCAGGCTGAAATGTTTGAATTCACACTTACCATGAGGAATCTGAGTACCCTCATCAAGTGAACCATTAGTGAAAGTGGTTTTGCTGTCCTGGGACATGGCAGGTTCTGAAGCCAAGGCTGGATTTGTTTGTTCTGCTTAGAAAAGCCAAACTGGCTGCCAGAGGAGGCCACTGAAACACATCAGCCCCTTCCCTCCCCACAGCGGGCTGCTCCCAGGGAGTGTGCAGGCCTGTTCCTCTTGCACTGCCCTGGCAGGGCAGGTGTGCTGCCCTCCCTGGGAGGGATTTACCTGCAAGAGAGAGCAGATGGTCCTTGTGCCCTCACAAGGGCACTGTATGACCGAGGGGGCACAGTGAGTGTGTGTCAGGGCCTGGCCTGGCTGAGGGTGTCCTGCTGCACGGCGCGGTTTGTGTTCCAGCTTGCACAGACCCCATATGGGCCCCATGAGGGACAGGAGCTGCTTGCTGCCAATATGTTTTCCCCGTGGCTGCCTTCCTGGAACTGCAGTCTGGGGCGACTGTTCTGCTGGCAGCAGCTTTCCAAAACTAGGGGCAAATCTGGCTTGCAGATTATCCATCTGAGTTTCCTCCTGAGCGGCACAGCACTCCGAAGGACAGGAATGGTTGGATTTTCTGTGCAGTTGGAAAGATTAGCTGAGTGTAATCTGTAGGAAAGGAGTAGATAAGAGTATGTTTTTCCTCTAGTTCCACAGTAGCTGTTTAAATTTGACAGCTGCATATAATATTATTGTTGTATTAAATAATTTGAGCGAGATAAAAATCAGAAAGGGTTACTCATATTCCTGGATAATTTCTGGTCCTGTGTTACCTGCAAATGAGACATGTTGCTGTAGACATGCTTCAGCTGCTCTAAAATTTCAGTAGTATATTTTCTGTTTGAAATAGTAGGACAAAAGTTACACCTCTAAATAGTTAGCAATTTATTACTCATTTTGGTTTGTGAGAATATAGTAAGCCCTGTAGTTACTGTAAGGTTTATCTCAATTTAACTGTAACATAATATTTAAGCTTCATAGTTCCCCACTGGCTAGTATTTTTTTTTCTGTTGGTTACTTAAGAGTCTGAACCATGACTTCCTGCTAGAATAAAATAGGAATGAAGACTTCTTGCTGTAGGTCTAAATTTTAACTGGGGAATTGGAGCAGAACAGCCACTAAGTGAAACTGCTCTAAATCTCAGCCATAGAGGACATAACCTCTGTTTCTTCCTCAGCTGTCAAATAGACTGCCCTAGTTCCTTTTTCCTTTGTGTATGGTTTCCCTCTGATACAGTTTTCACTAAGAGGTACTTTATTACAAAATATTCTGAGCTGACTTCTATCTTATTAGATGCTTAGGAGCTTTTACAAATGTCTCCATAAAAATATATGGCATATCTGTAAAATGGATAAATCTGCACTTTGCTGTAATGTTTTAGAACTGGAAACTGTGTGTGCACAGAAAAAATGTGGTTAGATGGGAAATTGTCCTTAAATCAGACTGCTCCTACATGGTTTGCAAACCTAATGGCACTACTAAAAAATATGAAACTGCTTATTAATCTGTGGGCTTATAAAGTAATTTAGGAAGGACAGGAGAAGGTGTTAGGCTGGGTGTGGCAGGAAGATTTTTCATGCCATACATTCAAAGGTGGTTTACATCAGTGTCACTCTGTTTCATAGTAATAACTGTGTTTATGTGAAGGGTGTTTGTTCAATTACTAATGAGCAAATCTAAGCCCCATGAAAACAGGTTCCCCAGTTGCCATTCCAGCAGCACTAGAAGCTGGAGAAAGGTCATGGAGAAGAGGGACACACTTCCAGTTTGGGGATGGAGTTTGGGAGAAAACAAACGTAGTGGTGCAGACAGACTGATTCCATTCTGGTCACAAAATTCTTATTATATTGCACCCTTGAGGTTCTGTGCAAACATAATTATTTCTTTAATACTATGGGAGATTATACATGAGTCAGTTGGTAAATCTGTGCCAAATTTTGACTGTTCTTAAATTCAGCTAATAGTAAATATAAAAGATTTAAAATTACAATGCAGTTCTTAAAATATCATCATTATCACTGCATTGAATTTTGTGTACACATATGTGAGTTTTATGGATGATAATAACAGATGCAAGAGATGCCTTAGAATAATACTGATTATTAGTGTGATATGGAATTGATTTATGGTAGGACATCATCCAGGAGGTACTGAGTTGAGTTTTTAGATATCCCAGGTAATTGTTTCTTTCTGGTTTCTGACTGTTTCATTCTGCTTTCTCTGGATGGAAGATGAAGTCATTTGAGAGATACATTGAGACTGGAAAACAAAAGCAGGGGGAGAGGAAGCTTTTTACTNCATTCTGCTTTCTCTGGATGGAAGGTGAAGTCATTTGAGGGGGAGGGGAAGCTCGTTTTACATCTTGGTGATTAAATCCTAAAATGCAGCTGTGGAAGAGACCTGATCACTGTGTGACTGTTGCCTGTGTCTTGCTGTGAGCAGGAGAAGGCTGTGGAGGCTGTGGCTGATACAGATATCATTAGACAGGAAATCCCACCTACTGAGGAAATCCCACCATCTCTAATGTGCCAAATGAATATTGCATCCTGCACGTGGTGACAAACTGAAGTCTGAGGAAAACTAATGGAGTGTAAATTGCAACAGGGAGTAATTAATGCATTAATGCATTTTATGCCTACTGTGCTCATCTAGTAATCAGATTATTTTGCTAGAGGTAATCAGAATTGTACAAAAGAATAATTATATAATAAAGCTAACTTCGCCAGGAATTTAAAAAGAAGGAAAATTGCTGAAATTAAGTGAAATTTATTCTCATTTGTTCTTGTAAAATAGAAGAGTGATTTTTAGGTATTCTTCTTTACAAGCTGAATTGAAAACAAAGTTAATAGGAGAGGAGAGAATCAGGAAGTCAGTGCAATCAGAAATAACAGCAATATACATGTTAGTCATCTACTCAAGTAAAAAACCATAATGTGTTTCTGATTAAAAAACCTGAAATTACAGAAAATTTCCATAACCATAATAAAAGACAAAAAGGTGAGTTATTACTGTTGAGGCAAATGAATATTGAATGTAACCCATCTCCACACAAAGTAATACAAAATCATTCTCGGGCTTGAATTCTATGAAATAGTCATTTTCTTTGTTTGTAAAGCCTTTTTTTTTGGCCCATATTTTTGATATTGCTTAAAAGAATGACAGTATTAAAGTAGTAGTTTCTTCTAATTTCAATAGCCTGCTGTGCTGACTTGGACCAAGCTGTCTCCAGCACAGCCTTGCCTGTATATATTACAAAGTCAGGTTCAGGTAATTATATTGGAGTAAAACTTCAGTCCAGTGATGCTTTTGGACCTCATTTAGTGAGTGAAGTAGTTAATCTGTTTGTTGCTAATAGCTTGGTGTGGATTTATTTTCTTTTAATGTTCAGTCTTGTATGTTGAAATAATTTCATGTCATTTAATCAGCTCAGCCTGGTTGAATTGCTGTGTGTGTTACTTTTTGTGAGGTGGTGAGTTCTCCTGAGAGGTTCTTGCTACCTGGGGCAGAAAAAGACACCTTGTCCTGTAGAAAATATCAAGATTGCGTTTCCTCTGCATTAATACACGGAAAAGCAAAACTTTAAGACCAAATTTACATTGAAAAATTTAGCCCTAAACTTAAATATTATTGGAAAAATAGATTTAAAATAGAATCTTAGCGAAGAGTCTTTGGAAATGGCTCAAGCCTTTGCATATATTTCATCTGTTTGTTGGTATATGCAGTTTGTTTCCTGTAGGTTATAGATCAACAGACTGTGTGCTCATCTTCAGAAATATTTTATCCAAGTAACCAGAAGTACTTTTTTTTTCTGTGACAGGGAGATTTGGACTGATTGTAATCTGCAGTGGTAGTGCAGTAAATAACATGCTTCTCATTTAGTTTCCTTGTGTCCTGCTGAGTCTTTGGGAAACAACAGCAATTCCTTTTCTTTCCAAAAAAAGTTTCCACGCAAGATCTTCTGTTCCTTAAGTGTTACTGTTTGTACAAATTGCTCTATCTTAGGTTTACTGGTGTGTTAATTAATACATTTTACCTGAGTAATAGAGAGATTAAAAGAAAGAAATGTACTCAGACATCTAAAAAACAAACCAACCCCCTAGAAACCCCCCACTTTCTTTGCTAGCTCTCAGAATTTAGCAAAACTTCCCATTTTTCAGTTGCTACTGTGAAATACCAGGTTTCTCATGTGGTACAGTGTACAGCACCTTAGTCAAAGAACTATTGTTATAGAGTAGATAAGATTAAAAAAAGTCATTGGGTTTGATGAAAACCTGCATGAACAGTGAGGGGGGAAAAAAGCCAAAGTTACCATAGCAACCAGCAGTGCTTTAGAAAGTAGCTGAGAAAAAGAGGAGAAATGGAACAGAAAATATGAGGGCCATTTCATAAAGCATTAAAAAATAAAAATGAAATCTTAAGGCAAATATGATTACTATTCAGCTTTTATCTTGGAAATCCCTGATAAGCAGCAGATTGTCTTTAAATAAAAGGAACACTGTTAATAAAGGAAGTTTTAGTGTTTAGCCCACATTAGACCCTATTTGAGAGATACTTCTGTAAATTTGGTTAAAAATGATGGAAAGTTTTATGAGCAGTTATTTGTTGGGGGTTTTTTTTTTACCTGTTTTTTCTCTGCAGATGGTTTTCTGAGTAACTGCAGTCTTAACCTGTGCAGTGGAGCGGGCTTTGAAAATGTCCTTTGTGGTATAACCATGACCAAAAGTCCTCCTGGTGGATGTGGTCCCACAGTGGGAATACTGTGAGCTCTTGGTGGGATGGTGCATTGGGTCAGTGACCACACAGCCCTGCCCTTCAGAAGGGGAGTGGCAAAGGCAGCTTGAAAATTGTTGGACATCAGAATTCCAGGAAAGAGCAGCGTTGGGAAGTTTAGGGGCCTGAGTTGCCCATTCATAACATACATAAAATAACATGTACAGTTACAGTACCTGTGCCTTGGTGTCTGCACCTGTATTCTGATACCAGTGATTGATGTAAAGGCTGAGCTTTGATACCTTTCTTGTCTTTTGGAATGGAGTCAGCCTTCTGCAGGGCTTTGATGTGGGGTGGGAAGTCTGGTGTTTTGCCTGTATATTGCTGCATTGTTTGAGCATCAGATTTTATGTGGGTGAGCATCAAATGTACGTGGGGTAAAATTGCAAACCTCTCTTCTTTCCTATTTCCTATGCAGCTATGAAGTCTTACATTTGATCTTAGTCCTAGAACAAAACGGTCCATGTTGGAACCTGAAGCAAATAAGAAAACTCTGAAAAAAAATCACTTCAATGTTCTATCCTGAAAAAGTGCTTTATGTGAGGATTGAAACCATCTAAAAGTTTGAATACAAAAAGGGAAACAACAACCACTTTATCCTTCCTTTAGGATGCAGTCTGACTCACTGCTTACCTTCTCTTCAAACAACTTGTGGTGTTGTGTGTTTGGTTGCAACCCAGTTATTCTCTTGTATTGTTAGAGTAGGATTTTGTTGTATAGTAGTAGATGGTACTTAAGTGTCCTAGACAGTGCCACAGCCTGGGGCTGTGCGTGCATGTCAGTGCAGCTGTTGCTTGCATCTGTTTCTTTTGGGGGAAAAAAAAGGCATTGTTTCTGAATAAACAGGTTTATTTTATGAACCACTGTGAAAAGAAAATGTTTTCCTCTCCTCTTCTCTCATATGGAAGTTTATGGAAGGGTAAAAAGTCTTGCATCATTCCCCAAAGTCTTCCCATGCATCCAGATGAAACATTTGTGAGTTCCTTATTGTCAAGTGGGCATAGCATTTTTTTCTCATCTGTGATTGTGTGAGTTACATATCTGTATTGAAGTGAGAACTGACACTGGTAAAGTTGAAATAATATAGAAAAGAAAGGTGGTGTGAATTTCTGTAAATGCTTAGGGTCCCTATCCTGAAAACTGCATGTGGAAGATCCAGAAGCACTTAGGCACTGTTCTCTTGTTTAATTGCCTCATCTGAAAACATTCTGTACTGCCTCTATAGCATGACTTCTGCTCCAGATCAAACACAACAGACTTCTTACCACAATATGTGAATTCTTCTTTAGGAGCAACTATGAGAATGTATTCTGAATAAGATCGGTTTAGTGTTTAAATACAAGCCCTAAATGTCATGTTCAGTGAGTTCTTATCTATTATGAGGTTGAGGTTTGACCTGATGAATTTTTCCAGGGTGGCTGGACATCACATAGTAAAATGTTGTGCTGGGGTAGTGCATTATAAAGCAGCCAAACTCTGAGCACAAACTGGGGCAGAACATCCTGGGACTGTGACAGAGGCAGTGGAGGTGCTTGTTGCTGCTGCAGCTGGACTCTGTCACAAGTGTTTGCTGCTCCCTGGAGAGCTGTCACTCCTGCAGACAGATCCCTTTGCTCTGTGTGTCTGCCTCTGCCAGAGGATTGATTCCAAAGCCTGGTAGAAATCTTCCAAATCTCAGTGTGTGGCCTTGTTATCACCTAACAATCTGTTCAGACTCTGGAGATTATGGCTGGTATGCTCTGACAAGGTCCTGTTGACATGTACTTCACATTAGAAACTCATAAACATTACCCTGTGAAGCAGTTTTTTGTGACATCTCTGTTAAGTTCCTGCAGAACTCAATACAAGCAAAATAGATATTGTTTTCTAGGATTTTTTGTGCTGTGGTTTTATAGATGTGTGGAAACTTAGAAGTGTAGTGCTGTTAGTGGGTCCTGGAGGCTTGAAACAGTATTTTGTGAGAAAATGTGGTCTGTCACTAGTGCCATGAAGTAGGAACATGACTGACCTGTGAATGTTTTGGGAGATTAAATTAAACCCCACTAGGTGGTGCAAGCAAATAAATCACCTTGCAAAATGCTTCTTTCCAGATGAATAAATTTGGGGAAAGGGTGTCATTATATATTTTCCCAAAATATATCCTTTGCTTTTTTATTTTTTTTTGGTACAATAGTTATTAAAGTTATTAAAATTTAATATTTAATGCTGCCTTAAACCAGTTTTTCCACATACAAGAAAAAAAGTGCATTCTGGGTTTGGCTGAGACCTTCATGTCTGCCTTTCTTACAGTGTGGGCTGGTGTCACAGTGCTGAGGGTTTCTGTTGTGTTTGCTGTGCTATCAGAGATGGCTGCTGTGAAATAACATCCTTCCTAATGTTGATGTGTGGGTTAATGTGTATGTCAACAGATCAGGAGTTCTGTTTTGTTTAAAAAAACACACAAACAAACCAGAAAAGCATAAAACAAACCCTGACCCTTCATTGTACTCCTTCACTGTACTCCTGAGATGACAATACCATAACCTTTATCAGTTTGTGTTGCACTTGGCTATGCCCTTGTCTTGAATTCAGACTCTATAACCTTTCAGTATCCTCCACCCTCCATTGAAAAGACCTTGTGCAATGGTGATTTTACTAAGAACAGTAACCCATAGTTGGTCAACATCTCTTTACAGCCATGAGTGACAGAAGTTTCTGAATAACAAACCCTACCACATTCTTGAGATGAGTGGAAGACCCCAGGAATTTCTACCTGTGCAGAGCCATCAGCACTCTCATTTTCTTGTCAGTAATCCTATTTTAGCAGTGTTTCCCAGCAGACTGCAGGCTGCCAGCTCTTCTGAGAGGGCAGTGGCACTGCAGTGCTGCCACAATTCTGAGGAAACCCCTGCCTGTGCTGAAGGGCCAGTGCTGCAGTGAAAGTGGTGTTGGCTGCTTAGCAGCCAGCTTGAGATGGGAAGTGTTCTTCCTAGTGCTGTTTTCCCCATGATATCTGTCTTCCAGGCCTTTCTCTCTCCATGAATGCAGTGCATCAGTAAATACTGTATTATCAGGTTTCAGCCCAGGACTCTGTAATGAGGCAGGATCTGCAGTCACTGAGCAGCTCTCTAGTGAAAGTTCAGTGCATTACAGTGCAGGGTATTTGCTGAAATGGAAATTTCTCATTTCAGGGTGTCTTATGTATTCATTGATGGGGGTGGGTGTGTTTGCCACATTCATCCTAGTTTTGATAAATACAGCAAAAATAGGTTTTTGGTTTGATTTTTTTTTTTGTGGGGTTTTCTTTCATGTTTGGTTTTGGTGGGTTTCTTTTTTTTAGGAAATAAGATATTAAAGTATAAACAGGCTGTGCCCATGAAACCTCAGCTGACCAGCAGTCATAAAGAATACATATACTTGCCACAGATAGTCAACACATACTCTGAGTTTTGCAGTAAGATTTTGTTAGACTGTATAGCCTCTGTAGGGTACACACAGAAAAGTTGCTGCAGAGGTATTAAACTTTAAATGCAGAAAGAAAATATTTTTTTCTTACTTTCCTTGGGTAGAGGACCAGCATTCTCAATTGCCATTATGCACTGGAGTAGAACTATTTGATGATGCAAGTAGAAGGGCTTCATGGTATGTCTGTTAAAATACTTTGATATTGAAAAATCAGTGCCAATGGTTTTGTTTGCTTATATTGCAATAGTCTGTGGGAGTCCCACCCATGAGTGAGGATCCTCTGTAGCTGAGCAATAACCACATACAAGACAGACACACAGCTGCCACCGTGGTGCTTACATGAAAGTACTCTAACAGTTTTGGTGACAGATATATTAAACATTCTTGAAAACATGAGAGAAAATCGGTGATTTGGAAATGAAGATTGTTTTCTGCAAAACATTTAAAATATGAAGTTAAAAGGTGCAAGACAGACTGTAAGCTCTTTACCAGACTTGATATATTTGATAATGTGTGGCACACAAAATTTTGTGGAACAAAATCTTCTTTCAGCTGTTGCATTCTTTGTGCTTCCCTCAATTTGGATTCTTTTTCTTGAGCATATTACTGTGCAATTGGAGTTTCTCCATTCTTTCTATATCTGTTAGTTATTCCATCTGCAGGGGGCGAAAGAGAAGTCTGGCTTCATTATCTGTACTAAATGAACCAAGAAACTTGTAATTCTTGTTTCATGGATGCCTTTTCTGCATATGTGTATACTCACAGACACATTCATATTTTTCTATGGGATTGTGAAAGACCTCAGGAGCACTGGAGATACTGTTCTTTTACCTAAGGTGTACTGAGCTCCTGAAGTCCTAAAAACTGAGTGACAGGCATTGCCATCCTTTCTGCTCTACACAGGCTCTTACTGTAGTGTCTGCTGATAATGTGTGCTCAGCGTTCAGATTTACTGATAGAACGTTCTGTAGATTGTAAACGTGTGCAGGAAATGACTTTTAAATAATGGGAGAACCTTCCACAGGAATGAGGTAAAGACTGAGATTAGGTTAATAATACTAGGCCTTCAATCCTAGTTAAAGTTATAAATAACTTTTATGTAAACCCTTGCATTTGTTTAAAAAAAATAATATGAAAAGAGTGAGAAACTGAGAAAGTCTGAGAAAAGAGTGAACTTCCATTTTTTTTTCTGTGTTCAGTTTCTGAAAGTAAAACCAGATGAACCCGTTCACTGTTTACACTCTGCTGTCATAAGAGAGTCTTAGAAAGTCTGCCCTAAGTCATGGGCATGACTGAGTACTGAAGGTTTAATTTTAAAAGTTTAAGTCCCATTTTCAAAAGGAACTGTTTAATGTCAAGCTTTGTTAGACATTTTTGCTGGCATAATAATTCTTATAACTCATATTTTTACTGTGGGCAAGGTCCAACCCATATGGGTGTTCCTGAAAAATGTACTAATGATTCGATGATTGCTTAAATGTTACTTAGCATTACTACAGTGCAGAATTGATATCAACAGAGGTATGTAAATAAACTGAAACTTCTGTAGAAAAAGGCTTTTTTGTATTTAATAATTTTATCTCTTTACTCTTGCAGTAAGAGATAAATCTGTACAGAGAACTGAAGGTAACTGAGGAGGAGCAATGAGGAGGGACATGGCTGCAGCTCTCAGAGCTGCTTGTGTTCCTGCTTTAGCCTTGTCCCTTGGAGGCTGCAGAGTGAAAGGGTGCTGGTAGCCTGTGGCACACTCCAAGCTACTGCATCTGTGCCTTCCCAGCAAGGACAGGGTGAGGGAATTGGGAATCTGGACATGCCAGATTTCCTGTCAAGTGTTTGGATTAGAAGCCACCTTGGAATATGAGAAGTTTGGCTTGTTCAGCGTGCTGCTTGGCTTTGCAGCTAGGAATACCTTGCAAATGCAGACATATGTCCTGTACAGGCTGTAGCTGACACATTCTGGAATCAGTACAGCACTGAACTGAGTGCAGGGAGATGATGTGTCTCTCTGTCCCACAGGCCTCAGACCCCGTGGGTTGCCTGGGTAGGCAGGGGAGTTCCCAAGTTCCTGTGCCTCTTGGCAGGGTAACATGTGGTGTGTCATGTACTTGGCCCAGGATAAGTGTGGCTTGCTGCTTCTGCTTCTGTTCCTGAGGGCAGGCCACCAAAATCACGTGGGATTCAAGGCTATAAAGTTTGTAAGGTCACTGAACTTAATATAGAACACTCTGGTTAATATACAGCGGTCTGTGGTGGACAGGAGACAAGTCCTTTCTGGTTCTAGTGCTATAGAAATAAGTGAGGACAGAAAGGCAGACCATAAAATAATAAAATAGAAAAAGGATGACTGCTTTACAGGGTCAAACATGAATAGATTAATTGTTCAACATCATCAGACTCAGTAACCTGCAGTACCTTGGCCTCAGAGAATATGATCTAAGTGTTTGTATTTGAACTAGAGGTTTCATCTGCCATTAACAAGAACAAACAAAACCAGAATCCAGACAAAATAGTGCACAAGTCATCTATAAATAACAGAAAATTACGGTCAAGAAGACAAGACTGATAAAAAACTCAAGAGCTGCATACATGCTGTGCAGCTTTCTGTGAAGAAAAGCCCTTCTAATGTGCTTTAGCAATACAGTGTTACCTAGGTACATGCACTGATAGGAGAACTAAAACATTACTGGCTGATTGGAATGCTGCTCAGTTCTGCCTGCCATGGCCACTCTTAGAACTCTTGGGGTTGGCTGCAGAGAGGAACAGCTGTGGTGGAAGAGGGGAGAGCAGTTGATTAAGTTTTGTGATACAGTGTTCTGCAGTTCTTGGTGTATCTTGGTTGTCTGCTTTATGGAAATGTGTTACTCATCATGCTGTAGCAAAAAAAGATCAAAAGCAACATCTAGTATTCAGGAGAGACTTGATTGCATAGCAAACCATTTCTCAAAAGCCCAGAACTGTAATTTTTATGATTAATTTTCCGAGTGCCTAGGGTGTAGCGTGTCTCAGGAAAATCTGGGTCTGTTATTGGTACCGATGTATATGTTCCTTTATACATTTATAGATAGAAGTTCAAGTGGGGTCTGTAATGTCCTGTCAGGAGGGGCTGGAAGCTGGCAGGCTGCAGAGGATCTGGAGGCGGTGATGGACACCAGGTTGAACGTGAACCAACAGTGCTGTCATCGTCAATAAGGCAAGCTGTCTGCTGAGCTGCACGAGGAGGACTGTGGTTAGCAGATTGAGCAATATTATTATTATTTCTCTTTGACACTGATGAAGTCCTATCTGGAATACTGTGTGTGGCATTTGGCCTTCCCAAATTTGGCCCCCTCCCCCCTCTGAGAGGGGTCAGTGCTTAGGGCTCAGAGCTTAGTGCAAAGTAGCACTAGAGCACATCACAGAGAGGTGGTGGAGGTTCAGTAGTCACAGCCATGGCTGATCCCACCTGGCGCTGGGAGGCTGAACCAGGTGGTCTCCAAGAGTCCCTTAGAAACGAGATTTCTGTAATCCTGTGTCATTATCTCCTCTGATTAATTGGAGTAAAGGGGCAAAAAAGCAAAGTTGGAAGCTTGAAATGGAGGGGGTGAGGTAGAAGTTCTGAAGACGGTGCTGAGCAGAGAGCAGACGTTGCCACTGCTGCTCTGACAGACCCTTGTAGAGAAATAAGCAGTCTCCTGAGAAATTATAGCTGGATGGTACATTGTGTGACTCATGAACTGAAGAAATTGAAGTATGTACTGTGGGTGTAGAAATATTGGGACTTAAAATATTTGTATTATGGGGTTTTTAGAAGGTGCTTGTTGAAAAGTGTAACAATGCAAACCAGTGCAGATACATTGTTCAGTTTGAATATATGCAGGAAGAAACATTAGTATTAAACAAAATATGAACTTTGCTTTGTCCAGCTGAAAGTGTAATTTCAACATGTACTGGTAGCAATATTTGAATGCCTGTGTGACATGGTGCCATGGGAGGATTTGGTCCTTTTTCTTTGAGTTTTCTGTGAAATTCAGTCGTGGGTTTCCAGACAACTAGTCATAAAGGGATAACAACCTGTGTGGGTTTTTAACCACTCTTGTAAACATGTTCTGTTGCAATTAGGAGGGAAAGGATTCAAGGGGGAAACGTGCAGCCTCAGTTCTTAGATACAGCACACATGCAGTTCAAACTAGGTGGAATGTTTGCTCAGTGAGGTGGGCAGTGTTCCCTTCTGACTGGTTTGGACCATCAGTAGAAGCTCCTCTGATATTGCTGGACTTGTCTGTATAAACGTGCCCCAAGTTTGGAGAAGCTGATGGAGACACTTGTTCTCTTTTCTCCCCCCCAAAGCTGCCTGGTGTGAGAATAAATTAGCAATAAATGATGAGTACCTCCTTTTAGCTGTGGATGCAAATGGTGATTTTCAGTGATAGAGGAGAGACTTAGTGGGTCTTTTTATCTCCAACTTTTGATTAGCATTTTGTGCTTCAGCAGCATCGTCATGTGGAAGTTTTAAATTAATTCAAAAGAGATTTTCTAATTTACCTAAAATGTGGAATAGTTGAGATAACAAAATGAAGCCCTACAGGTCATGTGTTTTCCAGTGGTAGCAAAGTCAGTTCTGCTTACTTAAGCTAATATTCTTTTTAATTCCTTCCCTGTGTCTTGCCTCAGTATAAAAATAGGAGTAGGCAGAACTGAGAGTACCTTCAGAGACTAAACATATTTTGACAAAAGTCATTGGCTAGAAAAGAGGAGAGAGACATTATTGGTCAACCTGTGTTAAAACACACTATAGGCTTCTATTATCTCTTTTTAGGATCTTAGGATGATTAAGAATATGTGGCTTGATATCACCTGAAATTCTTCAGATCAGAAATTGTGTGTGGATTTCAGAAAGACAGAGGAAACATTTGTTACAGTCAATTTTTTTATCCAGCTTATGAAGCAACTCAGTGTTGGCAAACTCTGGGAACACCAGAAGACCTTTTTATGATCAGGTCCAACAGAAAGCATTGCACATTCAGAGGCATAAGGTATATTTTAAACTCCAGGAAGGAGTCTGTATGACTAGTTTGGGTCAAAGTCTTCCACATTTATTTGAAAAGAAATGAACAGATTACAGGAAATGTTTTGCCTTTCTAAACTGTAAGATGCTTTGCTGCTTTACTCCACAGGAATCTCTCTCTGTAAAGGCCAGCACACTCAAGTAAAATTAATTTTCCTTTGCAATGCAAGTCAGTAGCTTCCTTCTTCAAATGATTTAAAACTGACTGTGTCTAACACTGATTTAGTTTTTCATCACATCAGAGATATTTTTACCGTCAGTTTATTTTTTTTCCCTTTCTCTCTGTATCATATTGTTCATTTTTGTACTGTTGTCCTTTGAAGCCATCTTTGATAACCTGCCACGTGCTGCAGGAGGTGCTGCAGCCATCCTTGAGTGGATGAGAAGCCTTTCAGACTGCGCAGCAATGAGCTGCAGAAGACAAGTGTTAGCATTCTGTAGACAGCCCTGCAAGGTCTCCCAAGGTCAGCTGCCAGCTGTCCAGCTCGGTGCTGTGGTGGGGAATGAAGCTGTTTGCATTATTAGGTCTTTAGAGGGAGACATCAGCACTCACCAGAGCGAAGGCTGCAGCAACAAAACCCACACTGAATGCTTTCTTAAGTAGGCAAAAGACTTGTTTTGACCCTTTAACTGAGGAAACTGCGCCATGAAGGGAGATGTTGTGAGGAAGTTCCCTGGAATGATGATGCTCTCAAGGATTTGCTTCTCTTCTTTGTGACTATGCATGTGGTAAACATAGGCAAATATATATAAGAAAAGCATTGATCAGCACACTTTTGGGGGAAGAGCAGAGTTAACCATGGTCTCACCTTTTCAAGCACTGGCTTGAAACATCAGTGCCCAATTCTTAAATAAGTGTGAAGTTGGGATTGAGAAGATAGATCAAGTACCTGGCATTAGTCCAAGGTCTAATTCTTAATCTTCTGTACTATGGATATGGTAGATAAATTTCTCAACGGCCAATTTTAAAAACTATTCACTCAAACCCGACATAGCCCATTTCAGCCTCTCTTTAATAGGAAAGCTAATAACTTTTTCTGATGTGGTGCATAAAGCTCTGGTATTTTGTTTGCTTTTTATTGCCAGATGCAAGTGTGTTCATGTATTTACAGTCAATAAAGCTATCAGTGCTATACATAGGTTTAGATTAATAATTTCAGCCTTTCAGTCTTGGATATGTGATTTAGGCCTTGCTGTGTTATTTGTACACCTTGGTCTTGTGCTGACTGTCCCATCCCTTGCACTGTTTCTGCTTTGAGATACTTCTAGAACAGGGACAGCCCATTCCAGTATTTTCCTGCCCTTCAGAAATCATGTCTCAAACAAACCAAGCAGTACTTCAGCAGTACAACTTGTTTACATCTACAGCAAATAAAGATGGTGATCCCCAACCCTCTTCTTCCATAACACATTTTTGGCTCTGGTAGCGTTTTTTTACCCTGTTCACCCTCCTGACTTTCATTTTGCATAGTTTCCAAGAGAGGGGGTTATTCATTAGGACTTACCATGGAGCAACAATAGTTTCAAAAGAGATGCAATGTTACCTGTGCACGTGTTGTGTGCATGAAACTGTCCAAACCATCAAGTCCAGAGACTATATAAGAAGGAAGAAATATTAGCTTTAGTCCTGTTGCCTGCTGTAATGTATGTTTATATGTACCAAGAGATGGGTTTTATGTTACCTGGACTTTTCTGCCTCTTGAGTATCTTAACAGCCCATTTCTGCCATGAGCAAAGCAGTTGGTGGTCACATTGCTCTGGTTTCCCCCCCCGTATTTTTGTAATACTTGCATGAGATAAAATATATCTCTGCCCTAAAGCCACTGCAGCTATTCTGTGTAGCAGACCATGGGCTGGGTTAGCACTTGTGGCAAAATGTGCCACCTCCTGATGCTAGGAATTCATTTTCTTTAGCACATGTAGACTTTCATAGGATTTTCCCCATAAGAGTGAGCATGCAAATATAAATAAGAAATAAGATATTTCACTAAATATCATGACACGTTTTACTGGATTTAGATTCACTTCCCACAGTTTCTGGTTCATGCTCGCTTTCCTTCATCTAAGAGCAGTCACGGCGGCGGTATAAAAATAACTTTTAAATTGAATTTTTCAAGATCCTCCTATTCTGCTATCTCTTACTGCTTCCCACTGCTCCTCTGATTTTATGTTTCTTTCTAGTCTTCTCCCTGAAAATCAAGATCTCCTTCTGCTTTGCACTGCCAGCTGCCAGGCTGATATGCCACTGTGTTCGCTCGCCCTGGCACTGTTGGCAGCGCTCTGCTGTCACGCTCAATTGAGACAGAAAGGGCTGCTTTTCTTACTGGAAAAATTAATTAATGAAAAATGACTTTTGTTTCCGTAATAGAATTGTTTTGAAAGAAATGAAACAAACAAAGGAATCTCCATTGCAACAAATTAGCCCTTTGTTTTGTGAAGGTTTAAGCGTCAAGTATAAATGAACCAGGCACGGTGAGGCCAACTAATACTGTGAGATTACAGCCTCGAATTGCTGCATGAGATTTGAGCACAGATTCCATCAACTGAGATGGGTTTTTTTTGTGTTTGGATGTTTTTTCTGACATAACTAGTTTTGAGCAAAAGTGAATGCCACCCCAGGCATCTGGAAGTTCTCTCTGGAAAGAATAACCAATTTACTTGTGTCCCCCTGTGAAAGGGAGAGACAAAGCCAGGAGGATTGTAATGGGAGATGATCTTCCTCCTGATCTCTTCTCTTCCTCCACCCTGCAAAAGAGGAGGAAGTAGAACACCCTCTCCTGTGTTGACCTTTTTGTCCTCTCTAGTCATGGCTTTGCTATCCCTGATATGTTTTCAAAGATGAGCCTTTTAGAGGTGATTCTTCCAACCCAGGAGGCCCATTGTTAGTGGGCTGCTAATCTTAGGGCTGCTGTAAGATAATTAGCAGTTTTGCAGCAGGTTTCTTTCCCTTTGGTACTAACTGCCCTGGTAGTGGCTTCCTTTGATCCATAAAAAACTGCCCAAGGTAACCAGTGTGACTTCCTTGAAGGCAGAGTGTGACGCTGCTTCTGTGCTTGTGAATTAGGCTGATGAGGTGTGTTCACTCTTGTGGTGTTTCCTTGTTACCCTTCTCCTCATCCCAGCTCTCCTGGACAACGTTTGTGCATGGTTCAAGGGACAACATGTGCCTGGAGTAGCCAGTTTTGGATGCAGCCCCTGCTCTGGGGGAGAGAATTCAGCCATTTGTGAGTTGTTATCATGTTTTCCATCCAGTTTTCACCTTTGGTAGGAGGAATGACTGGACAATGGGTTGTGTTGGTAAGATAAAAGAACCCAAATGTAGAGGAAGTTGTCTTTTATACCTGTTATACAAATGATCAGTCCATTGAACTGGTCTTTGCACTGAAAAATGAAAATGGGATTTATGGAGCCTTCATAGGAGTATAATTCTCTTCAAGGAATTTATGTTGCTAATACCTGTTAAAATGAATTCTGAAAGTGGTATGTGTAACTGATGTAGTTATATGGAGGCCTGGAAGGTACTTCTGTCATAAATGGGGTTTTCTGCCACAGGTACCGTCACCTGATAGGAAAACTAGGAAGATTATTATATCACTTGATAGGAAAGTTAGAAAGATCAGCAAAAACTATGGTTCTCTAACAAAATCTTTACTTTGCTTTGCTTAAAATACAACGTAACTTCTAAGGATAATTCCCCTTTTCACCTAAAAAGGGTGTCACTATTAAGTGCTTTTAATTTTCCACTGTGTAAATAGCTATGGAGGGTGAATATAATAATTCAGATCTGACTGTTGGCTGGAACCACGAGTAGAAGCATTATGAGAACAACACTAGAAAAATGTGTTGAAATATTCTGGTAGTTGATCAAAGAAAAGAGGTGGAAACAAAGCATTCAGGAAAACCACGATGAAGTCATGGATGTGCCAAATTGCCACAGAGTGGCTTTAGATGATGGCACTGCAGTATCATCCTAATGAACACTATTTTTATCAGCTTTGCAGAGATCATTTACTGTGAGTTATTCTTGCACTTTATTTGGTAGCCTGAAATGCCCAGAGTTTACTGATCCACTGCTTTTTATACTTGCTTGCTTGTTGGTGACTCGCTCCCAGTAGAGGATGTAGTTGGGCAATATATCATAGAACCTTTTTGTCAGGAGTTTTGATCTTCCACAGTTTAATTTATACAGTTTCTTGTAAAAGATTGAGATGCCTGCTCATCCAGTTGAGGAGGATAATCTGTAGGAGAGAAGAATCAGAACTCTTTTGTAGACTTGACAGTCAGTACATCACTGAGTACACATGCAAAAAGTTCATGGCATTTAAGCAGAAATTTTGAGAGAGCAGTTCTGAACTTTTCTTCCAAAATACCTGTGTGCCTGTGTGTACCCATGTTGTAGTGTGGGTATATAAATGTCGATGTGTATGTAAATATATTATAATGTGCATCTACCCTAATCTGTATCTTAGAATTTATTTATATTAAAAATGTGGCATAGTTCAAGTGTGGTTTTTTTTCAGAAAGCAAATCAGAAAAAATAAAATGTCTTCCTTGATGTTTAAAAGCTCCTATCAGCCTCACTTCAATTTAAATCTAATTACTTCAAAATAAGTGTTTACACTATTCTCCCCTCCCTGTTTTGTTTAGTTAAGCTTCCTAAGGCTTAAAATTATCTTGATCGTTTTGCTTTATCTTTTTTAATCCTTTGACATTTGAAGAAAGGTCTGTTTTTCTGCAGTTGACAAGGAGGGTGTTTGACTATGGAAGGGAATGCTGATTCTGCCTAGACAGAAAACATTGCCAAATATGCAAGGTCCTTGACAGAACAGACAGACAAGCTTTGCTTTTATTTCTGCTAACATTCAGATTATAGTAATTTTAGCTGTTACTCAAAGCTTAAAGTGTTTAATTGGGGATTTGAGGTATTCTTTTCTTTTTTCCAGATTTTCAGTGCCCCTGTAAAGACTGCAGGGATAAGTGTTCAAGATATTGATAAATATTGTGTTGTGTGTACAGTTGTTTCATATCTAGAACTATGGCTAAAAAAAATGGGTTTATGTAGCTGGTATCCATAAATCAAGGTGTTGTGTCAGCTCACAGGCTCCCCTTAGAACAGCAGTAATCTCCAGCTCCCACTGACTGTGTTTGCCAATCCTTCCTTGGGAAGGAAATGAGTGGAAAGGTTCCTTCTGTACCCTGTAGTGGGGTTGCTGAGCGTTGGTTGTGTTGGACTATAACAGCAGTATATTTCCTGTTGAAAGTACAAATTCATCATTGTCATGATAATCCAAAAACTCTCAAAAGCTCTGTGTGCAGACCAGCTGCAGTAGTTCAGAGCATGCTTACTTAATTTCTCTCAAGCACATTAAACAGTTCTGGGTGGGCTGTCACTGTGATCTTTGAGGTATTGCTGTGTTTCTTTCCTTCTCTGCTTTAAAATTTCTTACACAGTAAGACTTTTATACTTTCATACTCTGTTCATTCCAAATTTCTGGATATTCAGGCTCTTATTTGGAGCTTAAAGCTTTTTAAACCACAGCTGAGATTCAGCAGTGGAAAGGGGAAGAGATGTGCACTTATTGTCCTCTCTTCTACAGCAGCCTGGTGACTCCCAGTGCAGAGACTGAGCCTGACTACATTGGGTATAAGGTAGTAATTTGAGCCTGGAAAATAATGTATTGGCCACAGTTTTTGTCTGAATATAATTCTGCTTTAACTTTAGAGAAAGGTCTGTTTTTATTGAGATTTTTCCCCCTCCCCAGTTCATTTCTTCTCATATTACTCAAATTCCTATATTCAGAACTCTCAGAAATGTAGAGGAATGGCTGATGAAAAACTTGAGTGATACTTTGAAAATACAGCACATGCTGTGCAGTTCCAGCAGATGAAAGCAGTATGGTTGAAGGGTTTAAAGCATGCTTTCATATTAATTTACTATCATTTAAATATTCTTCTAAGAGACTGCTTATGGATTCTGATTTTTCAACTGCAGCTACAGTTTATTCAAAGTTTAAAGGGTTATGATGCATATTCTTTGTGAAGTATTCTATTTTTTTTTTTCCACACTAGTTTTTTGGCTTTTTGGTAACTGGTAGTACACACTACTTACCGTGCTGGCACATGTACAGATATTTGTGGTATTGAACTTCTGCCACATCTAAACACTGATGTCACTGGCAGCAAAAATGGGAGATGGTGAATAACCCCTCTTGCCTTTGGAGATGGTCAGGTTTGAATTGTGTTGGCAGGGTGGAGTGAAGAGGCCTGTGTTGATATGGATAAGGCTTTTTTTATCGTGGGCATTTCAATCCACCTTTCAACACTGCTTTGTTCACCTAAAACTAAATGTAAAATTTTTCTTAGGTTTCTGCTGCTAAATCTGTGCTCTGTGTCAGGGGAGAAATCCATGTTACACACAGTTCCGTTTACTATAAATTTATTCTTTTGCTCAACTTTGTAAGAAATATATTCCATTACTGTCACAAAGTACGCTTTTTCTTCATCTTAGGCAAAATAATATCCCTGAAACCCCTAATTTCAGTAATTTAATTTGGTAGACATTGTACTAATTTTGACAAATGTGAACTCAATTTCTTTGCAGGTTTCCAGAGGATGAGTTGGCTGCAGAACCACTAAAATACGCTGAACAACTTCCCGTAGCTCAGATAATACATCAGGTATGTCTTTCTATTTTAAACATTTCTTCGAAAATAAAGAACATCTGTAATGCTTAAACTGCTTTTCTAGGCCACTCAGAATAAATGTCCTTATGCTGGAAGCATGTGTAAACAAGATACTCTTGTTCAGATGGCAACTATTAAATTATAAAAGTCTAATTCTGAATGTGGCAACGAAAGACGCTCGCTGTATGACACAGTTAAAACACTTCAGATCCTGTTGTTAGAACTGTTGTGTGTCTACTGGTAGAAAAGAAAAAAAAAATCCATTAATTTCCTCAAATTTGCATCTTGACCTAAATCCTGAAAAAGCAGCCAAATTGTGGAATCATTATTGTGGAATAATTGTCATGACAAGTTGAGCAGGGAAAACAATCTCTGCTCCTGATGCAGTTCTGAATTAGCACCGTTTTTATTTCTGACTATGGCAATGTCATCTTACTTTCTGCTTTGCACAGGGCTTTTTGTTTACTTTTTGTTTTGCACAATAAATAAATTAAAAGAAAGTTGATGTATTTTCCTAGATAGTGCTTTCTTATGTTGCCTTTATTTAAAAGCAATACTGTTCTTTTAATTTAAGTAAACAAATGAGGGGTGATGTGAACATATGGGCTGGGATTGAGTAGAAGGCTACAGTTTTTATTGTAGCATGTCTCCCTCTCCCCAATTTATGGCAAGGAGGAGGAAGAGATCTTGTCTGTGTAGAAGGTTCTATACTCCCTTCCTGATCTTTTCCCAAAGTTCAAGGTCTGCTTTTCAATCCATCCTGCTGGTGGATCACATCCCCAGCCTGCCTTGTCTCATGAGCCACAGAGGGCTCTGCTATTGTGTGGGAAAGCTTATGGCCAAATAACACACCTAAACTTCTGATACACTGTCAAATAGTGTCTCCCTTCTTGGGGATGCTTTAAAGAAAGCAAAATTACCTACTCTGTTGCAGTCATTTGGAATGTTCTCAGTAAAATAAATAATTTTTAAACTCTGTAGGTGTGCTACCTGCTTCGGGAACAAGTAAAAAACCAGAGGGTTTTCTTGAGTCAGGACCACACAGGTCAGATTGCTGCCTAATTGGTACCTTGGCAGTATGGAATTAGGTATACTCTGAAAAATTGACCTGAAAGTTGGGCAAGATAATGACAGTTCATCATGGGAGACAAGATGGTAGAGACTTTCCACTGCCTAGAGATAGGGAAAGCTTCCAAACTGAAAACTGGGAATTGGTTTTGGTCAGGTAGCAATAAACCAGACAGACAGTGTTAGACAAAGCTGTGGTTTCAGGCTGAGCTGGTTTTCAATACTTGAAGATCAACAGGGACAAATAAAAGTCCACTAAGTCCCCTAACAGAACTTTGTAAGCAACTTTATTAGTATTAATTATTATTGTAAATCTGTCCAA
The DNA here is from genome assembly GCA_013397135.1 of Pachyramphus minor. Classification (NCBI taxonomy): domain Eukaryota; kingdom Metazoa; phylum Chordata; class Aves; order Passeriformes; family Tyrannidae; genus Pachyramphus; species Pachyramphus minor. The sequence continues at coordinate 1,325,938 of VYXB01005039.1, read as the reverse complement.
ATACCTCTGTCACTCAGTGTTTTTAAGCAGTTGAGTTGCATGCTGCAGGCAGTGCTGCTTTTACCATAAAGGGAACATAAGCTTTATTTTAAAACTTTCAAGTGTACAAGTCTTTTCTGCAAGATGTAGACACGAGGGATTTAAAAACTTTTGGCTGAAATCTGCACCTTCGGGAAGAATCTCTGATGTGTTCAGAACATGGAAGATTGAAAATCAGGACCAGTTTGTATGTCAGGAACTCCCTGGTGTTGTCAGAGCTTCAAATGACCCAACAGCCTGCAAATGTCACATTTAAAATTCTGTCTTCATGCCTGACTCTCAGCATAAATGAATTAAACAGCAGAGCAGGCAGCCAGTCAATATGTTCTTAACAGTGAGAGTGAGCAATGAAACAGTTTGGGGGTTGTTTGGAATCAGTAAATAGAAAGTGCATGGAATGGCTCACCTAGAGGAAAATTTCAAATAGGAAACAGAATTAACCTTTAAGATGGTCGACCAGACAAAATGTCATAGCAATATTTTTCCAGCATTAGGTGGGTAATAACCACGGAGGGTTCATTTGGCTTCTGTGTTACAGTGCCATGGAATATTGCACCATGGAAAGGCAAAAAGCTGCTTTTATGTACTCTCAACCTGTTTGCTGTATTTGCCAGTGGTACAGAGCTGTGGTTTGCATGAGGCAGCAAAACAGACCCATTTAATATGGGCATTTGTTTTTGGTTCTGTAGCACCTGGAAGATTCCTCTCACGTTAACCCATGTTGTGTTTACCTCTAGGCAGAAATAATAGCATCAGTAATGCATATTTGTGGCACAAATAGACATTAAAATTTCACAGTGGTGGACAGGTATCTTAAATCAGTATAATGCTGAGGTACATTTTAATTATAGTTGTTAAGCCAACATGGCTGTTAATACTATCCAACTTTTACTGTAAATCTATTCTCCTGAACACTGCTAATATGCTACATGTTTTCCTTGGGTATTTGCATGTGATTTCTAACATTCTCTTCAGTGCTTCATCCCTGGTATATTAAAAAATATTATACTTATGGGCAGACATTACCTTTTGATTTCTAGCCTGATTATTCCACAAGAAAATTTCAGGCTTTGTACATCCTGTTTAATGAAAGGAAGCTGAGAATCTGATTTTGGGATTGATCTTAAATTTTATGGCACTAGTAATTATTTATTATTATAGCAGTCTAAAAGCAAAAGAATAATAACCCTATATAATGCTCACAGTTCCATTTGTCAGAAACATGTTTTATTTAACGCATTAGACCATGGTTAATTGAAAGGACAAATGTGAAAAAATGAAAATAAATAGCAGAATGGAAACAAATACTAATGTTTAGAGCACTCCTTCTTAAACACAAAATCAGACCTTAGTAAATAAAGTAGCTCTCTCCCTTTTCAAAAACAAAAGGAAAAACATGTGCTTTTAACTGAAATAAAAACCCACTCGTGCTTGGTAAAGGAATGCAATCGTTAATATAAACTTGTAAAATGGCAAAAGTTGAATTTTGAGCCTTTTTAATGGTGTTCTTTGTGTAGAGCCAAGTGTACAATACTGCCACTTACTTAGAATAAGTTCAGAAATAGTAAGACCAATAAAACCTCAAACCATAAGGGGAAGAAAAAGGAGAGACTACTTCAATTCCATACTTATCTTTAGTCAAAACAGGTCTGGTGGAAGAAAAGGGGAAACTGCATTTGGGAAGATTGTTTTCATCTATCATAAAGGATATTCATTGCTGGCCTTGCAGTTCAGCAAGGTATTTTAATAAAAGTACCTAACCTCAGTGCCAGTGCTTGTGCTCAGAATGTCAGTGTGTTAACGTATTTTCCCTGACTGGGATTTGGGATATTGAAGAGACTTAAATTGTTACAGGTGTCCTAGTGATGGAAGAATGTTTTTTTGATGAAAGGCAGTAGATAAATGCCAAGATCTCCTGATGTTGTTATAATTGAAAACAAAATGAAACAGCAAACTCAGACCACCAGCAACTTGCATACTTCTTTTAGCCCATTTCAAACCACTAAGCAGATAAATGAAGGTGCTGTTAAACCAGGATGGTATTTCAGGAAACTGAGCTGTGGCCCATGGTGGCAATTGAACAATTTACATGAAACCTGACATGGTTTACAGATGCAGATTTACCTAAAAATAGAGTTCCTAGGTATTTTCTTGTGTGGTAGAATGAGTGGGGGAACGTTAGATGTAATTCCTAATTAAGTTGAACCGAGTTTCCTTTCGGAGGTATGTGTGTGTTTGGTTTGTAGAACTTTTAACCTGTGCTTTTCTGTTGCCTCTCAGTAGCAGCCTCAGGGAAAATGCCTTCAGTAATTTGAGGGGATTACTGGGAAATCATGGTAACCCTGCTGAGCAAACAGGGTTTCTGTTTGGTGCAGATCTGGTGAGGTCTCTGGTGCAGATTCCGGCTGAGCGGCTCCTGTGAGCTCTGCTCACTTTGCTGAGTTTACACTCACAGAACATTAAGGAGTTGCTACATCCAGTCTTCTTGGAGGGTGTTCACTGCAGTCCACCATAAGGGAAATTAAATAAGAAATTTAAGGCAGAGGGTGTGGGAGGATCTCCACTTACAAATGCAGGGACTGAGGGCCATCGAAGAACCCTGCAGAGCTGCAGTTCTGCACTAAGTCTTGCAAGCAGCTCTTTGTTTCCATCATTTCTGTGCTTCTGTAACAAGTTGGCAACCACAATCCACCCCCACCATCCCCCCAGATACAATCCTTTTGCTTTGAGGATTAATTTTTTTTGCTCATTCTCAGGACCTCATTCTCACATAGTAGAGGGCTGTGAGGTTCTTGCATTTGTTGATGTTATTCTGGTTTTGTGCAGATTTAATTGACAGAGCTTTTCTTCTGCAGCATTTGCCAGAAATTGTTGAAGCAGTATTAAGAAAATAGAACACACAGCGCTGTATAGATTTTTTTTTTAAGTATCTTTTTATTATCTGTAACACAACAATTTCAGCTCTCAGACTGAAATGTTTTCACAAACATTAAATTAAAGTGGTTTTATGTGGCTTACAATCTTTGTGAAACAGTCAATATGAAAATTAACCCATCACATGTTGGTACAGTCTTGAAAGCATAAAAAATTCAAGGTTTGCACTGGTACCTTGCCCATGGCCTTGTAGCTGCCCTTTGACAGCTGAGACATTTCAGGAGTTCCCCTGGTACTCAGTCTGCATCTGTCCTGATGGTGGAGTCTTGGTTCCTAGAAATGTTTTATAAAAGCCATTAGGGTTCAGACCTTTGGTTAAGTATGCAAAGTGTTTAATAGCATAGCAGTAACCCAGATTGTTATTTTTATTTTTGATGCAGACATTAGTTTTTGTTTATGAATAATAATTTATTAAAAGTTTTAAAATACTTTGATAGGTGATACTTGCATTTTAGCGTGTCTTTACAGGCTAAGAGGTTCAAAAGCAACTTGTGATACTTGGATGTGTCAGGTTCAATGTGTAAAGTTTTAGACACAGCTATTTATACATTCTTTGAAAATCCATTCATGTAGCTGTGTTTGAAAATAACTTGAAAGCATATCTTGCTTTTTAGAACTCTGGTCGTGGAATTCAACTAGATGGTGTCAGAGATAAAATATGACCTTTCACCAAAAGTTCCAAATTCTGCTGCACCTGCTAGCACAGGCACAGGTCTTCTCAGGCAGGGATACTTTTCTTTCCAGAACTAAATGTTTTGAGGATTATTGAAAACTGAATTTTTTCACAGCAAACGTTAGAAAGAACTGTCCCTTCAGAGCCCAGTTTTATTTCAACAATACTGGGCTACCCAACAAAAAGCCTTTTGATGTGTCAGCTTGCACTGGGACACCTGCCTGGTCAGGCTTTGCCATTGCCCTTCTGGGCCACATGCTGGAGACAGTGTTGTCCTCTTATCACGGCCACTTTGAAGTTCACTCCCTAAGATTTCTTCTAATGTTAAGATTGATTTGAAAAGTTGAGTAGCAGAACCTTTCTCTGTGTGTGAGTCATGTCACATATGAAGAATGGCACAGTCCCTTGTGTCTCTGACCCACTCCAAGAAATGACCAAACACAATCTTGACTTGGTTGTAGATGGCACAGATCTTTTACTGGCAAAACATTCAACCAGAGACTTTCAGGCTTTCTTTTTCATCTGGTGAAGTACTGTAGAGTCAGTAATGGTATTCAGGACCTTCAGATGTAATCCAGTAGTCCATCAGGTTTTTTTCAGTCACAGAAGACAATGATGTGGAGTTAACAAAACTTACTAACAAGGCATAGCTGCTTTTGTTGTGTTATGTTTTTCATCTGAGCATAAGGGAAACCCTCTGGAAGCAGAGATGTTGTAAAGCAGTCTCTTGTCTTCCATCTTCCCATCAGACTCTCGTGGGTGATCACTCTCTGCCTGGCCATGATCATTATTTTACTGTTTGTCAACCACAGGGGAAGTTCTGCTGGTTTTATCTCTTTGTTGAATTGCATTATTGGATGGAAACTCTTCTCTTAGTCTTCAACACAGGATAAAGATAAATATCTGAGAATTATTTTTCTTTCACATGCTGCCTCCCAAATCTTAAAAATCTAGTTGTAATTATGAGGAACTTCATTTCTGTAAGGCCAGAGTACCAAAATATTAACACTTGGGGAACACTTCCTTTGTCTGCACACAACACTGCTCAGCAGAGCCAGAAGAGAGGCATGAGTGGATTTTGTTGCTGACCAAGCATTACAGGGGAACTGAATATAGTTTTAAATTTTTCCAATTATACTGAACTTCTTAAACTGAATAACTAAATGCATTGAAAGGTATCTTGCATGAGGAACCTGAACAGTCAGTTGTGGGGTTCTTGCTTTTAACTGTTTCCTGCTGGAAATACCTCAGTGAACAGTTTCTGTAAGCCAAGAAGGGGAATTTTTGCCATGCCTAGGTATCCTTCCCAGAGACATTTTGAGATGGTGTTTGGTAGCGTTTTCTTTCCAGAAATGTTGCATGTGTGGTGATCCTTTCCTCCCTGTTTATGCCTTAAAGCATGTCACTTTACCTCCTTCCTTGCACTTCTAAAAAAATTAAACCAAAGTATATTTTAAACCTGTAAAAGAATTCCCTCTTTACAGGTTACACACCCTGTTAAGAACAGTTAGTTGAGCAGTTATCAAAATTTGAAGTGCATGTAGGTAATTAGCTTGTCTGTGCATCACTAGGATCCAGTCTCTGCTGTCATGTCTTGGAATGGGAATTTATCCCTTCTTCACCACAGTGGCACCCAGCAAGGTGACAGTGACCCCTGGTCCATGCTCTCCCTCAAAACCAGTCCCCTCTCCAGGGAGATGCAATAACATGGATGCAGCTGATGCAGTGTTTTCAAAGTGACCATTTTAGGCTGTCCAGATCCTGCAGTTTGGACAAAGAACTGTCATTTTTTCTGAGGTTGAGTCTCTTTTCTCTTTCCCAACCTGTGATAACCCTTGCATGTCCAGATTGGCATTGTATCTTCATTCTTTTTTGGCACAGGACGGGAGATCAGTTTGACAGGCTTCTCAGAGCAATTTAACCAGGGGCTGCCCCTCAGGTGGCCACACTCCACTCTGACCCTGTCCTGTTGGAGTCCTGTGCTCATTAAGCACAGCAGTGAGGTGAAAACTAATGCTTGGGGGGAAAAAAAAAAAGGCATTTTTCAGTCTGGCTGGGTGTCTGAATTTCTAAAGCCAACTAGGATAGGTAGTATCAGCCAAAATTGGTGAAGTGTACTTGTATTCCCTGAAAGTTTTTGTTTATATTTCTCACAAGCAGATAAGAGAGAGAGTGAAAATAATTGTTATTCTAGGAAGTTGAAATGGAAATACAGTTAAGGCTTTGGGCATGTCATGGCAGTGCTCAGTTTGCCCTTGAGAGTACTGCTAATGTGAGGCTTTTTATGTGACTGTAGCATCATCCATTTTGTGGATTATGAGACATCAGTTTCATACCCACCAGCATATAGAATTGTCAGATATACTGTTAAAAATATATATATGAAAAGATACCCTGGCTCTGTAGTGGCTGCAATTGTTAGAGGTGCCACACTGGATTTGCAGCTTCTTTAACAGGTAATTCCTGTAACCGTTTCTTTTTAATAAGCACTATTTAAGATGTAAAAAGAAGGAAAAGGTTCAGGAAAGGACTGTAATGTGCCAGGCTTTAGAGAGTGCTATAGATCTTTGTGGTTTACTCATCTGAACTTCAAATAACTCCATGTGGAGGGTCGCTGGGAGCTGTATGACTGTGGACTCAAAAAATTTTTGTATTTCTTATGTTCAAAAAATTGATTTGTGCTTTTTTTACAGCTGAACCAGCCACGTGTTTGAAGATCCTGTATGCACAAACCTTTCAATATGCACTATTGATTTTTCTGTGTCTTTGTTTTGGCGTGGGACTGGTTTGTGCCGCGACCCTCTTTTTTGTTGTGCTTCACAACCTGCTCACAACTGTGATTTTTAAGACGGTGGTTACTGTTTCTATTGTGCTGCATCTGTGCTCAGAGCTTCACAGAAAGAGACAGCTTCAAAAACGCTTGCAGCTTAAAGTAAACTTCGAGTAGCACGTTGGCAAAATCAACCCAAGGTTACGAGTGAGAGGTTCTGATCTGCAGACTAAGGCTGTGAAAGGACTGGTGTGTTAATCTCTTCTGACTTTATTTCTATTCCCCCTTCTTTTGGCTGTAGTGGCATCAGGAAGGGTAAGAAAAAGGGAGAGAGCAGAGGCTGGGAGGTGTTTATTGCCAACGTGGTAATTAAGGGGAGGGCAATTAAGGCACGTCTTGGTACATGTGTGTGGTTACAGCACAGTATTGCAGCTGTTGGGAGGAACCAACATGTCCATGTCCCGTGGGTCTGGGTTGCTGACATCATGTTGCACACTGCTCTAGATAAAATATCAACAGCTCTCTCACTTTGTTTTGGGCAGCTGCTGTCACTGCCAGTGTAAGGAGGCTATTTTTAAGTGAGTTCTGTGCTTTGAGACTCTTTGCTCTCCTTTGTGGTCTTAATAAGCTTGGCTAATGTCAGCTTTTTTTTTTTTTTGCTAAAATTATCTCTTCAGCCATTTTCACGCTCAACATTTTAGTCCTCTCTTAAGGATATAATTCAATTTTTTTCATCATCTTTGCTTCCATGAGATTTTTTTGGTGATCTGTTGGTCTGCATTAATTTGCATTTGTCATTTATAAGCCTAGATTCTTAGACATTCTGAGTCTCTCTGGGTCCCATTTATTTGCTGTTCCTTCAAATACTGGAAAAATGAATACTATTTAGGACAGTGTGATGAGTTGTCTCCAGAGGGGAGATACTGAATAGAGTTTTCAGTGCATAATGGGATGCAAATAATATACCTCTGCCTCACATGGGAATAGTCTAAATATCTGCCCAAGCTGTCTGTGACCTTAATAGGTTTGTGGGCCTCAGAATACACATGTGCTGCTGAAGCAGAGTATCTGATGCACAAATACTTCAGCTGTGGTTCAGGGCTAAGCAATAACTGAATTTAACATGTGATCCCCACACCTTACTGTGCATGGAAATGTGTACCAGCAATACAGCTGGGGTACACTTGTAACACAAGCAGTAGGTTTAACAACAATCACCATTAATTAAACAGGTGATCCTTAATGTCTTACACTTAGAACATGCTAAGTCATGACATCTTCATGCATGATGCAAGGGGAAACTGGAAAACACACAGTCAAATGGTAGGTAAGCCATTGCATTAAACTGGTTTTATGCTTATGATGTTTCAAATGTAAAAGTACCTTTTAAAATTTTTGCTTCTCTTTAGTTGGTTTTTATTACAGGTTCCAGAGCAATTCAGGAAGCAGATGCTGGGTTTAAAAAAGCTTTGCTTTAGTGAAGCTTTCTGTGTGAGAGAATGCATCCTTCCTAAAATTTCATTTTACTTAAATTAACTTGTATTTCCACTGAGGATGGCTTATATTAAGCACAAAGGGAGGCTTAGCAGTTTAGACTTCCATCAAATAAACTGCAGAACTAAAAAGAGAAGATGCCAAGCCTCACACACTTATACTTGAAAGTATTGTGTTCTCTCTCATGGGAGCTTGAGATTAGAGAAATTATAAAGGCTTTGCATAAAAACAGGGAGTTAGAATTAATTTTTGCTTAAGCAGAGAAGTGTCAAAAGCCTATTATGGTAATTTTTCAATTTTGTCTTAACTGTTCACACATTTTAAAATAGTTGTACAATTGAGTGGAGACATAATTGATGTGTTGTGGTTGCTTTTTTTAAAATTTTTTTCCTTGGGCCATCATAAAACACAACTTAGGTGCACTTAGGCATGGAAATAGTAGGTCTGCTAATTAAGTAGATGAAAATTTTCGTGTCATAGTGAGAAAATTTACCTAATGGATTGGAATCATATTCTAAGAATGGTTCCCCTATTCTTAATTACATCCAAGTACCAAATATCAATATTACATGAAGACAATTAAACCATGAAAACCTTAGTGGGAAAGCATAATTCCTAGCAGTAGAATTTTGGGGTTGTAGAGACTATCATGTTCATTATTATTATTCTAGTAAGCAGTAGCAGTAAAAGTCTGCATTAAAAAAAAATACTTTATTAATTGTGTTTTAATGTAAATTAAAAGCTGAAAATATCATGGAATGAAGAGCTACTGCAACATTTATTTTTTTTAATCTTTATTAAATTAAAAAATTATACATCTTGTCTGTCTGAGAAAAACCTACAAAGTGCTGTGGTGTAGTAATGCAAAATTTATGACTGAACTAAAATAAATTTTAGGACTTCCCTAATTAAAGGAAAAACCGATTTAGCAAAGCCTTTTAATGGTAAATTAAAACACTGCTTCTTATGGTAAACACAGTACTTAACAGCAGAAATACTGAATTACTTTCAGTCTGGAGAGATCAGTTTTGCTGTTCCATAGGAGGAGTCTTTGGTGGACCATGCTCTAAGATCCTCAGGCAAAGGGGTTTCTTAGTCTTTATTCCTTATTTTGTTGCTTAATACCACATGACATTAGTGTGTGTGTAGCACATGCACAATTTGAGTGTAAGACTAAATTCTTGACTTAGTCTGTGTTACCTGTCACTAAATATGTGCAGGATCAGGACCTTCCTATATAAAGGAAATTACTGAAGTATGTTTTAGTAAGTTGTCCAAGGTGCAAGATTTAATTCCATTTTCTGGTGTCTGTTCAGTGTTCTGTAACATTTTCATTTCTCACATAACCTTGTACAGGTTTTTATTAATCATTACTTTTTTATTGTTTACACATGAAAGCTTCCCTGATAGACAGTGTTTATTTAAATGGTATTTCAGTCAGTAATAAAATTAGCAGTAAGAGTTTTGCTAGATTTTTCTATCTGCTGTATTTCTTCTGAGCTTATGCAGCATAAAAAGTAGCTGTTACCAATAAGCTCACATTAGTAAGGAAAAAAATATAAATATTATCAATCTTGACTTATTCTGCAGTGCTGTGATGGCAGATACTTTTCTGAACACTGTTCCTCAGGGGAAAGCACTGTTAGCTCCAAATATATTCCCACATTTATCCCACTTAAACGTGTAATTCTAGGTGTTATTGGTGATTTTTTTGTGTTAAGTTAATTATATTTTATTTACTCCTCAGTAGCACGCTGTGAGGAGCACAGCAATGGAACTCACAACTCTTGACAGGACTGATGAATGGCCAGAGATAGAGATATTGGCAGGCTGCTCTCTAGTGCTCTGCCTAGAATTGTTTTCCTAAACAGTTCAGAGGGTTGAAATTTGATGAAATCATTTCCATTTGAAGAATGAATGGAAGGGGTAAATGAATGAGGGCTCCAGTAATGCAGCAGTTGTGTTCAGACTGTGGGGCAGAGCAGACAGGAGCCTGTGTTTGCAAATGTAATTCATATCTTTGCTGTGGACTTAGGTGCCCTTTGGTGGAAGATCATGATCATGGCCTCATATATGGGTATGAATTTGATTAAAATATAAAGAACAGTATGCTTATCATACCCTAAATGGATGTAGTTGGACTTTTTTTCCTAAATAGAGCACTATCCTCTGAGCAGGTGAGAGCTTGGCCCTGGTGCCTCTGCTGTGCCAGGCTGTTGAGGATGGGTAGGAATGGTTTATATTATGTATTGTATCACAGGTTGGAAGATTAATGAATAATTGTTAAACCACTAAAAGCACTTTACAGTGCTGTGAAATACTGGGAGATAACACTGAAAGTAGATAGTAATAAGTAGAAGCTCATTTTAAAAAAGGCCTTATAGATTATGTATTTTAGAGGGAAATGAAAAAATAAAGCTATCATAACAGTATTGTTATGTTATAGTGATTATACAAAGTAAATACTAAAAATGCAGTTGTTGGTGTTGATGTTAGTGTAGTTTAGCTGCTGTTTTTTCCCATACCCTTTTGTTGTTGATGAATGAACTTTCTTCATTATTCCAATAATATTTGAGTTATCAGTTATCATGGCACTGTGGTTAATAAATACAAAACTGGGAGATTAGGCAACAGTGTTTAAATTGTTTTGTGGATTAACAGGCACTGTTTGTGCTGGAGTTGTCCTCTGACTTTAATCTTGCTGTGGGCACAGAAAGGATTAAACTATTCCTAGATGGCTGGAGTTATTTGATTTCCCCCACCCCACTGTGAGGACCCCAAAATCCAAGCTGTACCCAAGAAATTAGAAGTGCAGACTTCCACTAAAAGCTTTGAGGACATAGTTTTTATGCTGTGATTTGCTTGTGATACATAAAAATTCATTCTGAAATTAAACATTGTTGTGTGCTTTGTCGTAAGAATTGAAAGGATTACCCAGTTTGAAATTCTAAATTGCAAGTAAACCTGAGTTGTTATGGAATGCCTCTAGGAAATATGTAGTGTGCTGTTGGCACAGTGCACTGTGTAGCAGAATTTAGCTTTTCCAAGGAGTTTCCTTCAGTCTGAGATCAGTTTTCTGAGACGAGAAGGAGGTGGGTTGTTTCAGTTGTGGATCTGAGGTTTAGCCTTGATATTCAGAGACCTCTTGTGAAATGTGGATCCTTTCTCAGGTTTCAGCACTGGTCTTTACCACAGACCCTAATGTAAAATTTGGTACCTCAAAAGAAAATGTCTAATATTTCAGTGGAAGAAATAGAAACATTCATTTATATAGAGAATGTCCCAGAGGAAAACTTGGAAATTTACACCCCAAAATACCTAAAATTCACTCCAAAGAGTGCAGGAGCCCCAGGACTGGCAGAGGTGGAGAACTCCTCAGAGGGCTGTGCACAGGCTTTCCCCTGGGCTGGGTGCCAGGCAGCCCCAGAACCCTCACATGCTGCAATAAACAGGCCAAAACTGGGTCTAGGGCACTCAGTGCTGAAACTGCAGCGAGAATTAAGCAGGGATTAATTTGAAATCCAATAGCTGCCACTTTAATGGACTTGTTGGCACACAGCACTCCTGATGTGTTATTTTGGTGCAGTTGCAGAGGGAGAATTTGCACTCGTGGTACAAACACACACCATCTGCCTCAGGTTGTAACAAGGGTGATGTGCACATTCATTTTTAAGCTTATGCCCCCTTTCTTAAAGCTCTGTTTGGGAAAAAGATGCTGGAGGAGATGGAAGAATTTGAGAATCACTACACTCCTGGCTGCACTCACTGTTTTCTGTGCTGCCACATCTGAGTTTAACCCAAAGCTCACTGGACCAATGCTTTTGTCCTTACAGAGGGCATAAGGCAAAAGAAATTCTGTTGGAAGACTGTTGGCTTATAATGATAAGTTTAACATGGTGTTTTCCACATGAAATGTTAATACATGATGTTTTAAATCTTATTTCTCTTCTCATGTAACATTTTAAATTTAAACTATTCTTAATCTTATTACCACTTCAGCTTTAACACTTTTGGATTATTTTTTGCATAAAGCTCATTTTAATTGGAGTAACACATATTGCATGTTTTATGAAACACCTTCATTGAAAGTCTTGGATACTTTCCATGCAGGTCCCTACAGACCCATCCAGTTTGAAAATACACTGTTTTATCCTCTCCTTAATTACAGCACTTGGAGCAACTCTCTGTTAACTGTTTTTAGTATCTACCAGAACTAGAGAGCCCACAACAGAAAACTGTTCACAGGAGGAAGCTTGCAGTTGCTTAGCTACCTATCTTTGTAAGTTGGAATCTCCAGCAATTCAGTAAGGACTGGTCCCTAAGCTGCTGAACGTGTTTGTTCAGGGCAGATCATTGTTCAGGACATTCTGTGTGTGCATTTCACCTGTGATTATTGTAGGGCCGAGAGGGTGTTTGTGTTGTGATGTAACTCACAAAACCCTACAAAGGCAGCTCTTAGGTGGGCACCACAACAGTGAAATTCAGAATAACCTGAGCAAAAGAGAGTCTTGCCTCCACTCCTCCAGATCAGTCCCAAATAAGAACCAGTTGTGTGTCACTGGTAAGGAGTGCAACTTGTAGACTTTTAATGGGTCACATTCTCACATCAATTTGGACGTAATAAAGACAAGTAATTAATTTCCAATCAAAATAGTTTGATGCTTAACATGTTTTTGGTCCATTTAGCAATTTTTCACAAGCAAGAAAATGCCTGGCTTTCAAAAATTGCCCGACTCTCACAGAAATTTGCTGGAATAAGACTCTAAACTAGGCAATATTCATAGGAGAACTACTGAATTTTTTTGAAGGAATCTGTGAAAAATTTTACTTTCACTAATGCCTTTTAATCAATCCTAAAATGGATAGAAAGGGACAGTTTATCCAGGCACTGCTTGTGGCCACACATTGCAATGTGTCACATTGTTTACAACATAAGCATAGAAAGAAATTCTGTCTTTTCTAAACTTGATTTTCCAGTATGTGGCTCCAAAAAGAAAACTTTTTATTTGCTCTTAAATTATGCTGACATAATTTATGGAAGCAGCAACTCCATCTCCCGTGCAGATGGGAGGTGATTCACAGGTGCCAAATGCAGCTTTTTGAAAAGGAACCTCAGCACTGTTTGCTGCTGAGCTGATGTGCCCACCTGGACAGAGATTTGTTATTGACGTTTTCTGTGGTGTATTTGTTAGGATTTTAGAAGGATGAACTTGTTAGTTTGGCAGTTAAGTACATTTTTAATTCAGTGAGGAACTTTCTTGGGAATCTATGAACAAGTTAAAAAGAAAAGAAATTAAAGAAAATCAGCTATTTCAGCACTTACAGGTATGCTTGGTAGGTTTAGACATGAATCTGTGTAATCCCCTTTTAGGTATTCATAAGGTTTTGATGTGTATGTGTCCCTAGTGGAAAATACAGGCATATTTCAATATAATTTTGTACTCAATTAACCTCACTATTGACTTACAGGTGTTCAACAGAGTTGCATCTTTTTGCATGTTTGTTGTGGATAATATTTATGCATAGATTTCAGTTTCTGGGTCTGTAAATCTTCCTTATTGAGATAATTTATTTTTAAGATTACTGAGGATGTAGCTCTTGTAGTAGCCTGATATGATTTTTGTCATGCCTTTGTGGTTTTAATCCTTTTCATTTTAACATTGCATCCCATGACTTTAAACCAACTATATGTATGTCCTTGATTTCCCAGTGCAAAGCCACTGCTGCACTGGCCTCTGTTTCCTTGCAGAATTCTGTGGATACTTCAAATACATCTTCAATACATGACATGACAAAATGTAAAACCATACTCATAGATCACCTTATAAATATTTATTCATATAAATTCTTTAAAGAAATTAAATTACTTGTTCTATACAAAGTAGGAGAGGGAGGCTTTTAGTGTCACTGACTGCAAATTGAAGTCATTTGTCTAGAAGGGTCAGGTGCCACTTTGTGGTGAGATCCTTGTCTGAGATCCAAGAAGGGGAAGATTGATAGTACAAAGAGATTGATGGAACAGGCTCTGCAATATGCATCCACAGTTACAGGTTAATTAGGAGGATTTAAACAAGAAAGTCCCTTTGTGTGGAGGAGTGTTGTGTGCTTTCAGAAGGGAGATGTGCTGGCAGCCCTGTGAACAGGGGCAGCTGGTTGGCAGAGGTGTTTGTGAGGTGGCACCTCAGCAACCGCGCTCGGGGCTCAAACCCGCTCCCCTCACAGCCTTGGCTTTGCTGGTGTCGATGTGAATTATCGTGCTGGCTCTCTGAGGCCTGTACCAGAGCAAAAAGCAGTAATATTTCAGGCTGCCAAGTTCTTGGGGTGCCTCAAGTGATGTGACTCTTTGTCACAAAGATGACTGTTTGTTCTGCTTTTTAATAGCAGGCGTGGTACTTCAAGAAAAATCCTAAAGCTAAAACCATGGAGTTTAGAAAATGGGAGCTGAGCAATCAACAAACGTTGGGTTTGTGTTGATAGCAAAGCTGTTTTGAAAGAACAGACACTGCAAACTCTTCCTTATTGCATTAAAGTTCACCACCCTCCTGGTACATGCAGAGGAGAATGACAGGCTTCCGTTTGGTGCTGAATCTGAAACAGCACCATCCTTTGAAATAGTCCTGTGGCAGGAAGAGAATTTTAAATTTGACTTAAGTGCAACAAAACCAAAATTCCCTGTGCCCCTCGTGTCTCATTCTGTACAAGGACAAAATGGTGCAAATCTTTCAGCAGAGCTGAAAAATCTCAGTGAGCGCTTCAGTGTTTATTATTGTAATAGTAAATCATCTCTGCCTAGAAGATCTGTAAAACATACCTGCTGAGGGCAAGAGTAGGCACAGGCATGAGGGATTGGGTTATACTTCTCAATACTGTAATTCTGGTATTTTTGTCATTATATTCTCAACTAAAATTTTGCATTCATACAGCTTCACCTTATTCTTGGCCCCAGAGACAGATCTTGGGCCATATGACAGCTCTGACCTCCTGCAATCCATTTCTCCATTCACTGAATGGGGAGTATCTGAATTTGTGTTTTAATTAGAGGAGGAGGAGGACAAGCAAGTTTTGTCTTGTCTAACTGCTAAGTGTGAGACAGAAAAGGCCTTAAATTGCAGTGAAGATGAAAAATTTGTTGAAGTGGGACAGATGTTTGAATTGCGGACTATAATTCTACATTAAGGAAAGGCAGACTCAATGAGGCCCCTGGGAAATGTGATTGACATTAGAAACAATCCTCTTTTGATTTATGATACTTCTGTTATGGTGAGTCTTCGCTTCTTATGTGGTCAGATACCTGTTTACTCACATAATTCTCAGTACAAAAGGAGCTGCAGAACATGGGTAGTGGAAAAACAGCACTTTCTTTTCTCTTTCACATTTTCACTTGCAGGAGCTGCCTTTCATACTCACAGCATTTTTCTCTTGTATTAACATGAGACCAGACACAGGAAAATCTGTCCAAACAAATCAGTTTGAGCACGTCCCATGATACCAATACACACCACTGGAGTGGTGGCTCAGGCACAGTTCCAGTGGCCTTTTTGTGGTATTTAACCTCCCTGCCTGAGGGACAGCTTCCCTCCCACCAGCCTCTCCACCACATCACAAAGGCAGATGCTTCTATTTTATGAAGAAATGCAGCTTTTTGGTATTTTTCTCTACTGCAAGGATTACTTTTTTGCACTTGATAAACACAGTGCACTGCTTAATGTGAGAGCTAAACACTAATACTTGGTTTTTCTCTCTGTTTTTTTTTTCCAGAAACCAAAACAAAAGGATTGGCATCCTCCTGGAGGGTTTATTTTAGGACTCTGGGCATTGATCATCATGGTTTTCTTCAAAACCTATGGAATCAAGCACATGAAACACATCTTCTGACCTGGAACAAGCAAGATGTTTGCACTGGCTGCTACTTTGGGTTGCTGGGTATGACGTGTTCTCTGCACATGGATTGTGGTTGTGGTGAAAAACTGTTGAGATCTCACTTCTCATGGTTCTTTGGAAGTCATCTTTTCTGCCCCCCTTTCTGGAAATATTCTAACAAATGGCTTTAATGTTACTGTTATTTTACTTTGTTCTGTTGTAAACATTTTTTTAATGCTTTCCTGAGAATTTTTTTTTCTTTCTGGTTAAACTTGAAAAGGGGCAGGATCTAAACTCAGTGACAGGTTGTTCTGAATTGTAAATGGGCAAATTCTTTTCCCCATACTTCAAAGTAAATCTTAGAAGTAGTCACCTATCACTGAAGACTGGACATTGTGTAGAATGTTATTTAAGATGTCATTTTATCAATAAAAACTTAAGCCACTTTGCAGACTTTGGCATGATGTATTGAAAGCTTTCTTCACAAAAATAAAAATACTCTAGAATATATTGATTTTTTTTCTTAGTCTTTCTTCTCCCTTGTAAAATGCAACCCTTAGATCAGTCCTTTCACCTTAGGCACTCACCTTTTGAGTTTAGGATTCTGTGAGTTGGTGAAAGTGAAAAAGAAAATTATGACCTTGCTGAATCTACTTCAAAAATGCAAAAAAAGGTGAAATTACTTCACCAGGTCCATTAGAAACCCTTCACAGGTGTGTTGTATTTTCCCTGCCTAGAGTATGGAGTTGGATGCTTTCAGGATTTTCACTGCAGTGGATTTTTGCACAGAAGAAAATCGACTGGGTGAAAAATGTTATAAATTGTACCACTGTATTCAATAGTTTCTGAGCCCTTGGAAAATGTGTTTTATTGCCTGGGTTTTGTAAATTCTAGTTTGGCCTATTGATTTGCTCTGCTTGGACATTTACTGATGAATGTATGCTAAAAGGGGTATTTCTGTGTAATATATTGGCAGGAGGGAAGAGAAGAGCAGATGAGTGAATTTGTGCATGTGCAGAAACAAATCTGTCAGCGAGGAGAAGCTTTTGCTCTGTGTCCTAGTGCTGGATCTCTGCATCTCTGCACCACGTGTTGGGTTTGAGGTGTTCTGGTTTGGGGTTTTTTGGATACTGTCCTTCAAAAGCAATGACTTGGTATCCAAAATCTAATGGTGACTTTTCCTAAAATCAGAGCCCCCCCCTTTTTCCCCCTCAGCAATTTCTAGTGCAAGAAGTAAGATCTGTTGTAGACAGACCACGTAGAGATGTGTAGATGCAGTATAGAAATGAATCCTAGACAATTCCTTAGAGGATTTGCTCAGCTTTCCTTTTCTGATTCAACTCTTTTTCAATTGTAGTGAGTATTTTTAATCAAATATTTATATAAGCAAGTTTTGTCTCACTTTAAGAAGTGGGTAAAGTGAAGTTGATGGAGCTTTGTGCCTTGCTTCAGTTGCAATTGCACTTACTCAGACTCCTCAAGCCTTATTCAATTTTTCTTTTTCCCTCTTTGAGCCACCTTTGCAGGAAGTGATCTACAGAACTCAGGATTCTGCCAGCAGCAGAAGATACCAAAGATTCTGTCTTTTTACAAGCTTATCTGCATGGGGAAAAGGAGGCAATTAGGTGGGTTATTAAAATACAATTTATGAATAGAGGCACTAAGTGTGCCTGTGAAGGTGATTAAATTGAAGTGAGAACAACAGTTTGACTGGAATGCAGCAAACTTTGCTTCAGGCACAACACTTTTGTATGCACAGAGTGAGTTGAAATGGATCGTTCTCAGAGACACCTGTGCTACAATTATGAGACAGTATTTTCCATGGTGTGATAACTTCTATCCTTTGAACAGTTACAGTCTGAAAGCAAGCACAGAAATGTCAGACTTGTCTGTAAGTGTGTTTTCTACATTTTTTTTTAAATTTTTATTTGAAGTTAGTAATCTTTTCATTTTCCCTGAGAGCCCTTCAAACTCAGTTTGAGATGTGGGCTCTGGGAACCAGCCAGGTCACCCTCACTCACAAACCACCTGTGTTTTGCAGGCCAAGCAGTGCTGCTGCAGCACAGACACTTCCTCTCTTGTGCACAGATGATCTTTTTAATGGAATCCAGAAGACAAGCCAGATGGCAGTTTCTTCATGTTTCTTTGCACAGAAACTTAGAGAGCAGAATTAAATTTCAGCATTTTGTGAGTCTGGCATAGAGAGGTCTGTGAACCAACCATGCCCATGCTGGCAGAATTTTGTGCTTTTGTGTCACTGCAGTGACAGGTCCTGCAGTGGGGTTTTAAGACATTGTTTGGAACACTCTGGATGATAAAAATGTAAAAGCTGATCATTTCAGTTTTTTTCAGCTCTCTTTCAGGAACACACAGTGAAATGCAGTGCTGTTCCTGAGCTGAATAAATGGTAAGTGCCATTCCCTCCTGTCTCCTGAGCTGCCCATGCCCAAATATTGACACCGGTGTGTGACCCTGAGCTACACTTCCATAATAGACTGAAAAGTGAGATTCCTACAAAAATCAGTGGAGAAAGAAGCCTGAGCAGTGATGAGACAATCAGTGTTTCTTGGTCTATGCCAGCTGAATGTTTTCTTATTTATGTGACTGTCACCATGAAATGCTGTTCTCTTACCACATATCAGAGACTGTTCAGAAGTATCTTTACAAACATCATTAGTGATAAAGTGCGTCTCTAGTTCTAGAGAGTGGGTTGGTTTTTCATGTTTTTTCTTTTTTTTTGGTTGGTTGGCTGGTTGGTTTTCCCTGCTAAAAGCTGGTTTGTGTTACTGATTCCAGAAAAGCAAATGTAACCTGGTTCTGATTCTCCTGCTGAGTGTCTGCACACTGAGCCTCTTTCTGTCTCTTGTTTCAGCAGTCAGGGGGTTTCTGTTCTCAGCTGACCCATGCACAGAACGTACTGGAAGTAACAGAATCCTGTGCTCTAATCTGCCTTCAGATGGGCACCAGTGTGTGCTGAAGCAGGGCTGAGTCACACTGTGAGTGATTTGTGAGGGAGCCAAGACCAGGTTCAGCTGTGAACTCATCTTGGGCAGAGAGGGTTTGCTAAGTGATAAGGTCAGGGAGGTGTTTCACTGTATTCCCATAAGACTGATTTGAAGGACCAGCTGAGGCAGGACAAGGGAAGTCTGCAGCCCTGACAGTCCTGATGCCAAGGGCACATCACTCATGGGTTGTATAAAGCTTGAGAGCTGCTGCTCTCTCTTTTCTGATGGATGCTTAGAGGGAAGGAATATGAACAAGTTTCTGAAGGCTTCCAAAAGACTGAGCTAATTATCCATTCAGTATAGATGGGGAAATGAGATGCTGCTGACTTCTGGTAAACAGTGGAGGTTTGATCCAGTACTTTGTTTCATTGTGAACTGGAAAGCTGAGGTCAGGTTAGTTGGACTTGATAAAAACAGATGAAGTGGAAGACAATCCACAAAGTGGGAATGGTGCAATTCACAGTCTGTGGCATTTGCATGGGTGACAAACGTTGTATGTGGTACAGTTTGGGGACAAGGCTTGGGCACACCCAAAGCTCAATGTCCCCATGTCCAGATCTTCCAGCTCTGTGTCACAGAGCCCTGTGTGACCTGGTAGACTTTTATATCATCCTTCCAGACTAATTCACCCTTGGACTGAGACAAGCATAAAATATTCCACCCAAGAGACTAATCTATCCATAAAGTTATGAACTGTAGAGAAAAGCAGTGTATATAATTAGAGTGTCTTCTGAACCATGTGAAGATCAAACTCAGGCTGGAGCTGACAGGGAGGAAAGTTGTGGCTCAGTAGCAGTGGTTGTCCTGCAGAAGCCTCTTTTCAGGCTCTCTTTCAGGACCACACGAGCCACAAAAACTCTTTTATCCATCACTGCAGCACTTCTGTACAATAATGAGCAGAATAGGTTTTGCATTTTTTAAGTGGTGAAAAGCAAATTAAAAAAAAAGAAAATCGACAAAACAAAATGGAGAAATGTTTCTCATGGAAAATTATACCCCAGTATTATTTCTGCTTTCCCTCCTTCCGTGAACTTTTCAAAATAAAAAGCTGTCAGGAAATGCATCTTGAAAGTGCTGGTGTTTTATGATGAAAACTTGCACAGGCTGCATAACAAACTCTGAAATCAGCATTTCATAGAACTCATTTCACTTGCAAGTTCTTTTGAGTTACTTTTTCTCCCTTAATGAGGATTTCTGCCTGATTTAGTAATTAAATTGATAGTGTTTAAGGTTTCCATTCAAGGATGTACACCTATTAATGTTTCATTGTGCCAAGTCCTTTTCCTCATGTGAATGTAGATTTAACTTTCTTTCCCCTTTCTTTCCCTTAATGTCTGTGTGCAAAGAACTTTGTGTGACACAAGGTTCTTGTGTTGGCTGCTTTGGCCAACAGGCTCGATGGAGATGCAAATTGCATCGGCCTGAATGATTTTGGTGACCTTGTTTACAGCAATCCCTTGACCTAAACAAGCCCCATGGGAAGCAGACTGCTTGGATGGTGCAGCAGCACTGCTGGCAAAGCTCAGCATAGGGGCTCTTCCCTCTGAGGTGGCATTTTTCACACTCCTGTCCATGACATGGCTTTGGTGACACAGCTCAGTAGAGGCCAGGCTGTGGTTCATTTTGGAGATTCATGGCATGTCCTGCTAGTCCCTGTGACAAAGTTACTGATTTAAAATAGCAAATAGATTTCCTTTCTTGCCTGCAACAGGACTTGGTGGAAAAAGTGCTGTCCTATATTAAATATTTGACTAGGCCCACTGGTTTTACATGTGGTGAGTATTTTAAACTTATGCTCTGTCCTTTCTTTATATCCAGTATAATGGTACTTACTGGGTCAAATGCTTTGCTATTTACCAACAAAGAGTCTCATCAAACATTAGATGCTGCTGTTTGGTTTTCATTATGTTACTTTTCCTGTACTACTTTTCCTGTCCAGGTTCAGTTTGTAGCTCAAAATATTATGACTCAAATTGTGGTAATTTTAAGGTCCCCTGACCTCCCTTGGTCTTTATAATACAAGTAGGATGGCAAATAGGCTCAAAAGAGTCATCAGTACATCATTACAATGTATGTTTGTATTTTGTACAGTTCTTTTACACAGACTTCTCTGCAGTGGTCCCTACATTTGTTTGGGGTTTTTTGTGTATACAGAAGGTTGCTGGTTTCTCTGCAGTGCCATTTGCACTGGAGGGACGAGGAGTAGCTTTTCAGTGTTCATGGAATGCACATCTACACATGTATGGCCATAGTACAAAAATAATAATGCTGTGGTGGAAAATGTTCCAGTTTTGTCCAACACACATGTCATCAAACAGTGAGTACCAGGAAGTACTTTCACTTTTGGCCTTGGTTACAGCAAGGATGCAATGGGGAAGCAGATCCTCTTAGGTTATAAATCTGATGGTTCCCATGAGAATTTCCTTTGTTTTGCTGTTAACAGACTCTCACCATGCTGTATGTTTGGATCCTAACAGGCTCCAACTAATCTGACAGACAAAGTTAAATCAGCAAAGTCCTAAACCCTTGTACCTTGCTAAATATGTATTATTCCCTTTATCTTCCCTGTACTTGAGGAAGTAGCTGGTGTCCTAAAAGCTGCTGATGTAATCTAAACACTTGTCTGGGTTGTGTAAAGAAACTGGCAGATTTAAATATCTCTGGGCATCTCCCAGAGGAGATAAACCTGTTCTCAGAAACCAAATTATTAAGATGACTTTCTGTGTCTGTTATAAAGGGCCCAGTCTTGCTCTCCAGCTGTGCTGGGTGCTTTGGCATTGCTCTCAGTAAAATGAGAGTGCAGTTCCTGTGGCTGGATCTGGTGGCTGGCTTGGCACATAGAGAGTGTGGCAAGGCTGGAACTGACCTTTGGTGTACAGGGTGATGTTCACTGGATGAATTTTTTCATGTTTTTGATCTATTTATTCTTAATGCAGTCTGGCTCCTGTATCCTATGGCCTATGGTGGATACCAAGGGAAGAGCAAAGAGAAACAGAGTAAAATATATTGTGACATTCTTCCTGTGGGCTTCTGCTTGTACCCTTAAGCTGATGCTGTATCCTCTTAGCCTTATTTGCCACGTTCAGATAAGTTCCATAGGTAAGGATCTTCTTTTTTTTTTTTTCCCCCAGGTTTTTCTTCTGTGTTACCATAGCTTCTTTGAAAGGCTTTTGAGAGACTCCTTGCAAAACTAGTTATGGAACTCCAGCTGGATCCATCACCTGTGTCTCCTTGTCAAACTGCTTCAGAGAACTTGGGAGAACTTAGATTTGCAAGGCAGGGCTTTGCTTACAAAAGCTGCTTCACATCTTAGCCAGTGTGTCTTCTCTGAGACTCCTAATTCTGTTTGTACCGTTTTCCATCCATTTGTCTGGATTGCTGGGGTTGCTTGTCTGTAGTTTCCCATCTTTTCTGTGTTCCTGACAACTCCTGGGCAAAGTGCTCCACAATGGGCAGAGGGACACTGTATTTTGATCATCTGCTGTGTATTATTGTAGTAGTATTAAGGGTACTTAGCATAAGCAGAGACATTTTACAGCCATTTTATAAAAGATTCTTTGAGTTTTAAAATTTTTCTTCTTCAGCCCAGAGAAATTTTCTCAACTTTAGACATTTGCCCTTCCATATTTCTTAGGTTTTTATTAAAGAAGATGGTCCTTAAATGTTCTTTTTCCCCCTTCTCCTTTCTCTTTACAAAGTCTTATGCTTGTGATGTGCAAGGTGTGCTTTTGCAGTGATCAGTGTGAACTGATCTTCTGGGGAAGGTGGAAGGATTGGTAGCTGCAAGGTTTCTGTACTTCCTTTTCTTTTGCAGTATCTTTTGCTGTTTTACAAGTACTCTTTGAGTGTTTAACTGCTTCTTTATGGTTTTTTTTCAAATCCCTGTGTTTTTAATTGAATTAGAAATTGTGTCTCCTTGAATCAAACTGAAAAACGCTGATAATAATTTCTGACTAATGAACGTTAATTATTTAAAGAGTTTTTGTGGCACCTATGATCAATTCACAGAATATTGAAATCTCTGCAGGATGGCCATTGCTATTGAGCCACAACATTCCACTCAGTCAGCTCCAGCCTGAGCTGGGGTTTGATCTTCCCATGCCAGGGGAATGTAGCACAAGCCACATTTTATTCCTTATTCTTTAGATCCTCCTCACCCCACCCCCCAAAGTTTTTCCAGCTGTTTTTATATTACTGTTTCCTTGTCACCTGAGAGCTATTTTGGGTAAAAATCACTTAGCTTCCTAGGAAGTCTGCCTGAAGAATACAGCAGGGCAAGACCCAGGTAAGCACTTCCAGAAGAATTTTATTAGTTTACAGGCCTGAATGTACGTGGATTCGCCACTGTGTGTTCTACTGGACTGAGCCAGGGGTGCCAGTCAGCAGACCTGAATCTCTCCCAAACCTACTTCCAAGGCTGTAACTTAGTCTCAGTTTCTTTACCTCCCCAGGAATACAGTGTTAACTTGTCTTTCTGAGGTGCTTTAGCCCTCTGGATGGTTTTCTCCAAGTGCATCATGGTTTTGGCTTTGTACCCCAATGCTCAGCTGGGCATCCTGCAACCCTTGTGCCAACATAACAGAAAGCAGCTGTGGTGTTCTTCTGTTCTTACTTGCTTTATTTTCTTTATCATTCTCAGTCCCAGTTGCACAGACCATGGCACAAGAGCTGTGGTTCTTCGAGATGAAAAACAGCTCCTGCGCTGAAGCCTGAAGGTACACAAGGGGTTCACAACTAAGGTAACACAGACCTTAAAACTGCTGCTGACTGCAAGCACTGTTTTGCAACAGCTTTTAATATGTGAAATGATGTGCTGCAGCTTATGAATCGATCAAATTACAGTGAAGAGTGTGAGGTGACAGCAGAAAGCAGAGAGTGGCAGCAGTGCCTGGTCTGTGCTACTTATCCCTGGGCTGGCCGCATTTTCTGTTGTAAATCTGTTTGGTTTATAACTAGGCCATAAAACCTCACTTCAGGCCGAAATGCAGCAGGATATTCTGTAGGTCAAAACTTGTGCTTTTATAGAGAAAAATACACCAGTAATTTGTTAATTAAAATTACAGCCCTTTAACAATTATTTACATTTCTTTTGCACTCTTATAACTTGTGGTTTTAGCACTCGATTCATGTTGCATATAAATCTGTGTGATCTGTTTAAAACTTGCTGTCTCCTTGGCTTCATCAAGTTCCTTTTTATATATACAGGTGTGACTTACAGAAAATACTCCTTCATACTTTTTGTGATTAGATGGGGGACTTGCTGAAACTCCACAGGAGGCTGATGAGACTAAAGTGAGTTTGGGTTTGTTTTGTTTAAAAGACTGGATGTGTATGGGGGTAGCAAAACCAGTTATTAACAGAAACTGAACAAGGAATAAGTTACAATCCTTAGCTTCACACTGTTAGAAGGTAGGAGATTTAGTGTCAGTTTATTTCATGTTTCTTCACTGACCAGTCTTGCAGACAGGAAACAACCACGTGGATCACAGTGGACACTGGCAAGTCCCCATGTTTATACTGAATACTAGAAGTAGACCAGTGTAATCTATCTTTAAAATGATCTTTTACCAAAAACATAACTAAACATACAGCATACACATCCTGCAGCCCTCAAGTAATGGAAAAACTTAAGAGCTCTGGTTTAGAATGACAAGATCTTTTTATTATTATATCACTAATAAAACAAGGATGGCAGCATCAGAGGACCTACTGTGATCTGTACCATCTCTTGCAGTCCCATTAGAAACGATCTGTAAATCAATTTGACAGATTTCATCAATTGGAGCAACATCTGCTGGATACATGCCCCAGTACACATGTTGAAAGGGATGTTCAAATTACCATTAGTTCAGAATCCATTCTGGTTTTCTGTAGAACGCAGTGAAGTCAAGTGGAAGGAATAAAACACCACCAGTGACAGAGTTGAACACCAGCTGACAAGAGACAGGTTACAAGCAATTGGCATTGTTTGTTTGCTGAGCGGTGTGTACCAGGAAGAACACCCAAATAAAGCTTTTAAGGCAAAACAGGTTATAGTTTCTTACTTTTTGATGCTGGGGAGGGCTGCAGCAGGACAGGAGGCCTGCACTTCAGGTCCAGGCAGTGTTACACAGGTAACACTGTTTTGCCCCTGACAGGAGAGTTCACTTTGTTCCCAGAGAATCAGGGCATCTGTCAGGCAGCTGCAGCTATTGCTATTCAGTTTTGGAAAGAGGAAGACCATGGGTTAAAAGGGGAGGTTTAAATGATAGTGAGTTTGGTCCCAGTTCTACGTGTCACCTCTGAGGTTCAGCTTCTTGGATTTAGATGTTTAAAGGTAGTATCTTTGTTCTAGCTTTCACATTTGTCTAATGAGAGACACCTTCCATCACCTGAGGTATGTTTCATGCAATAGTTACTCGTTACTTTGAAGAAATTAGAGGTTTGAGACTTGTGAAGCAAAAGGAAAAATAATACTGTAACTGAAATCTTCTTTATTCACAAGCCAAATGTAACCCAGTAATTCCCACTGAGAGGTTCCATACACAGCATGAGCACTGTCCTTCCCCTTGGCTCGCAGGGACTCGCCATGCACATACAGGTAACTCCATGGAAAAAAAAATGCAAACTTTAACTTTGCTCTTTTCAAGAGGACAACTTTGCCCTTGTGGAACTCTTTTCCCATCCCAGCTCCAGTGTGATCCAGAATCTCTGAGCTCGGTGATGATCTTGGAACTGTGTAAGGCAGAGATTTTTGCAGGTGCAGTGTTGTGATCTTTCTGGCAGGTATGGCTGGTATTGTAGTACCTGGTAGTTTAACTTCTTCATTCCAGATATTTGGTCATGTTGTTTCAAGCAGTTGTGGCCTGGTTTGTAGACTGTTGCCTCAGGAGGGTCCCTGTCAGCCTCTTGCAGGAGTACAAGTGACAAAACAGAACACAACCCCTCTGGCCTCAGCCTGGTGTCTTCACTGAGCAGCACGCTGCCATAGCCAGTGGGGTTTTGGGTTTTTTTTGATAAATTTTGTTTGCCCTCCTTCCTCCCACCCCTATTTAAAAAACAGCAGCTTGATAGCACAGCAGCAAATGCACATTAATATCAAACAGAATTTTCACTACCATTTTCATATTAACATGAGATGTCAGCATGTAAAGTGAGCTGGATCTGCACATGGGACCACTCTTGCCATTAAAGGCTTTAGGCTGGAACAGAGCCCAAAATTTTTAGAAGAAATGCAACATTTCCTGATCAAATATTAATTACATGCTATATAGAATTATATATTTCAAACAAATTTTATAAATAAAAAGCTAGGCCTTTCAAACCATCAGCAATATTAATTTTGCATTTGAAAGGTTATGAAAGATAAACAACCACAGAACTGTGAATTAGAAAAATACTGGCCTAGGTTGCATAAAAACCTCCATTAAATAAATACTGTTAAGTTTTCACTATGAAAATTCAGTGGCATTGTACTTAAAAAAGCCATAATGAATTAACCATCCGTTAATGACACTCAGGTTGTTTTTCACAGGTCACCTACACACACACACACACACACAGGGAGTCAGGCAGCCCGAAAAAGGCGACGTGCTGGGCTGATGGGTTCAACAGAAAGGACGTGGTGTGTGCTGCTCCTCCCTCACACCTCCCTGACTGCTGCAGTTCCCACTGCAGACCCTGTTTCCCTTCTCCCCCAGGAAGCCCCAAAGGCTGGCACAGAGGGTGGCTGTGGCTGTGACCGACCCCTCAGAGCAGCGGTTTGGCCTGGGGGTGGCTCCCAGCGCGTGGCTCCGGTTTCCAGTCCGGCTGGAAGAAGCGGATGTTGAATGTCCGTGCCCAGTTCTCGAAGACGCGTTTCTCGGTGATGAACCGGTGGTGGCTCCCCTTGCGGCCCCGCTCGTGGGAAAGGTACATGGTGCACTCATCGGGCCCCAGAGGTTCGTAGTAGTGGTAAGGTACTGAGAGATGATTAGGATCCCTGTGGAAAAAAAAGAAAAACAGATGGAAGCCCAAGATGCTCCTTTGCGGTGCTGTCTGTAATAAACTGATGGGCTCAAATCCGCTTTGTCTCCCAGTTAAACCAAATTTCTAGGTAGCTGTATTTTTCTTGCATATTTAGTACATGAGAATGGGGCAAAGGTGTTTTCTTTGCTCTTGCTATTGCTCTCCTTTAATCCCCTCCTGCCAGTTAAACGAAGGGCAGCAGCAGCTCAGAAACAAGGGAGAGTGCTGCAGGGCTGTGTTACTACACACGAAATTTGAAGCAAACTGCTTAAAAGAGATTTATAGCTAGACTGTGATTTGTAAAAGGTCTTGCAGAGGTATTTACTGAACTGGGGGAAGAAAGGGAAGAGGACAGAGGGGAGGTGGTTATCTGTGTCAGCTCGGCTGAGCGTTCCCAGCGAGGCTCCAAGTGCACAACTTCAGAGACTGGATCTGTGTGCCAGGTCAGTGGTACAGTCTGCTGTTGCTGGGTTTTTAAGCAAAACAGCTGATGTACAAATGTTTTTTTTTTATTTTACTACAGCAGCTTTCACAGGTCTAAGCTAAAAATTAAAATGGTTCCCCCACAGAATCCTTCTGACCTTGTGAATCTGTTCACGTTACCCAGCAGGAGATGGGAACTCACACATGTGTGTAGTGACACACAGGATGTGGCAAAGACCCATTAGATACTTAGGGTAAAGTTCATTTTGGCATTCTAACCTCAATGTTTTGATGCTACATTCTGTAAAAGGCACATTTGTATTGTAATAAGCCAGAGTGCTTCATTCTCCTTTTGTTTTAATCTCTATATTGACCCATACCCAGTGTGGATTTTTTCCCTCTGGGCGTGGCATGTTGGCCTGACAAGAACTCACACAACCCTCTGTCCTGAATTCAAAGAGAGCAACCTGTTCCAGACAGAATAACCCACTTATACTGCTCTCCACAGTTGCTACCAAGTATTTTGTTGTGGCAAAAAAGTTAATCCAAATATCAGCATTTAGTGAAGCCTTGGAGCTGCTCTGTGTTAAAGCCTGAGCTGAACAGGACCCTAATACAGAGTAAGAAGTCTCATGCAGATTCCAGGCTGTCAGCTCTAATATACAGTTGATTATTTCCATTTTGAAGAGCTAATATTTAAGCTCACTTTCAATTGAATGCATCTACAGTCTGTCAGTGTTCTGTCCTGGTCATTATTTTTACTTGTAATTCTGTCACCTAAGCAGTTCTCTAATTTTTCTTATTTTGCCATTATCCATACTGTGTATGCAGAGGTAATGTATGATATTGCTGCTGCTTTCCATTTGTGCTTTAGATTAACGTTTTAATTCCATCCATCAGGCTTCCCCAAAACACAACACGGTGATCAATCTTACAAGAACAGAATAACAATAAAATTACATTTCTAGAATAAGATGGATTCTAAGCTTATTAAATATATTCTCACCGGAATATATAAGAGTGAAACAAAATCCTTCATTACCTTACCTACAGAAAACATATCTGTAATGTAAAAACTACCCTTCATATAGAAATTTAATACTTTTGAGCTACAACTATTAGAGGTCAATCTTCAATTAATTTTTCACTTTTTTGATACACCGGACTTCTTCTTATTGTCACTTAAATGAATAATTTGTATGGTTACTGTAAATCTAACAGGATGCATTTTCATGTGATTTATTTTTGTTAAGAACTACTAAACAAATAGGTCTCTGCCTCTCATTTAGACTGTTCTTCCTTCCTGCTCTGAAGCTGGGTTTTACTCTTGGGTTCTTGAGGGTAAACCTGTACTGCCTGGTGTAAGTTTACTGCTTTAAATTTAGGATTACTGAAGCTGATATTGTATCTCCAGCAGACTTGGGAGAGATGCAGTCCCAGGTAACTGCAGAGTGAGCAGAGAGGCTGCTGGGCCCGACCCCTCCAGGTGAGGTGTTTGTGAGGACAGGGATTCCTCACTGCACTGACAGCTCTGAGGCTGCCACCAGAGAATCCTCAGCTCCTGCCAGGCTGTAACAGGTCACTGTACCTTGTGCACCATCCCATCAGGATCAGTCCAGAAGCACCTGGAGCACAGGTGAGGGAGGCAGGAGTGCAGCCCAGGTATCCTGGGCTCAGGCATCCCCAGCTGGGTGCTGCCCAGCCCTGTGTGCAGAAATGGTGGCTGGTGGCTTTACACCCCTCTGAGACTCCTCTGCAGCTGACTTTGGTTTTTAAGGCTGAATTTCAAAAGCTCTGTTTTGGATTTAGTAACTAACTCTTTGAAAGGCATTTAGGTACAGAGGACCTTCTCCTTTTGGGGAGTCCTGGATTCCCCTAGATTGCATGCTGGTAAATTTTGGATTTGAACTCTGGCTTGAGTAACTACACCATAACCCAAATTAACTGTGCTGTGTTATCTTCTAACTCTGCAATTAGCTTGTGTCACCAGCAAATGAAATGCATGAGTAATTTCTATACAGAAATTGCTTGCCACCTCATTTATTAACATTAAAACAGATGCTGTTTTATCACTGACTGATACTGGACATTAATCAGTATTTTGTCAGACTCTGCATGCATATTAATATCACAGCTGGGAGGAATCTGGGGAAGTTCCTCTGTAAAATATCCTCTACTTCCTTCCTGGTAGCCTGCCAGCTCAGCACCCATGTAAGTGCTTGTACCCATGTCAGTCAGCTCCTGTTTGCCACTTGAGTGCACATTTTCCCACAGATGGTATCCACCCCCAGCCAGAGCTGAAAGCACAGTGATCACTGCTCGCCTCAAAAGAAACAAGGCACAAAAACCAGGCCACGCTGCATCACATTCTGGTCAACCTCTTCCTTTAGAGATGAAGTGCCATTATAAATCAACCCTCTAAAACTACAGGCACTCACTCACTTTGTAAAATAATTCTTATTTTGAAGGGTGAATAAAGTGGCATTAATATGCTGAGTGATGGGCAAGGTGCTGTGCCAGGACTATGAAGATTTCTGGATAATTTTTTTGCCTTCTATTCCCAGGGTCCCATTTCCCTGACCTCCATTATTAGCCCTGTTTTCTAAATGATTTTTGCATTTTGTTACTAAGGTAATGAGGTGAAGCATATGGACCAAAGGGCAGGACTATCACACACAGCCTAAAGCCCTGCCAGCCCCACTCCTTCCATCAAGCCCCTCGTGAGCTCCAGGAAATGCAACTTCCAACAGCTGCTTCTCTGCATTTGATTTGAAGGAACTGAAAGTGGAGAGAGGGAGGTAAGAAAACACTAGATTTAAAAGCTGTACCCAAAGGAATAAATGAAAGTATCTCAAATGCCAGTTTTCAGGCAAAACAGGCCTGGCAGTCAAATGCAGTTTCTTACAGGAAAACGATCTGGTCCCATAACTGGAGCAAAAATTATTCGTATTAGTTAAAATAAGGCTCAGAATTTAAGTTTCTGGGAGTTCCAGGAAGCCCATGAAGGGGGGGAGGAGAGTTCCAGAGGGCTCACCTCACTAACACTTGAGTTCTCCTTGTGTGCATGAGTGCCCCAAGATCTGTGGGGAGGGAACCAGCCTCTGTGTCCCTGCTGCCAATAATCAATCCCATGGACAGGGCCTGGATTTACCACACAGGGCCCTGAGGCTCATCTGTGCCCTTCCCAGCCAGGCTGCTGAGCAGCACAAAGGAAAGCAGCAGCACTTGTGGTGCTCTCTGTGCTGCTGCTGATGGAGGGAGGGGAGGGGAAAATCCTTGATGTCCCAGGTCAGGCTGCCAGAGGGAGCTCAGAGAGGGAAAGGTTTCCCATCTGGGGTGCTGGTTTGCTCCAGGGAATGCTAGGATTGGATCCCTGGGCGCTGGGAAAAATACAGCAAGATGGCTTGTTTGTCTTGTGACAAAAGAGTGAGAGGTGCACACACACCAGAAAAATCTTTGGGATGTGCATGGAAGCACAAGCTTTCATCTTATTACAGAATGTGCAGCTCAGAAGTATTTAACAGCATGAGAACAATATCAGGCCTTTAACCCTTACTACAGAATAAATCTGCAGCAAAACAAAGGGGTTTGAAATTTCATATAGCTTTGCTATAAACTACTAAAAATTTATATCAATCAGGACACCAATTCCAGTTCAGCTCTAAAACTGAGTGTCCAGTGAAAATAAACAGGAATTAATCTAAAACACCTTGTTGCCATTAATAGTGACAAATCTTTTACTCTGTACTCCAGACTCCTTCACGAGACTACTTTTCCTGCACGGGTGCAAAGCAATTTGGTTAATGATCTTAAGCTAATAATTTGTAGCAGAATCAACAGCATGATATTCATGGTACCTTTGAGATGTCCTTCACGTTACAGACGTGATACTAATTTAGTTCCACGGCAGCGATCACCACCCTCGTTACTTACTCCACAAATTAGTACTTAAAAAAGAATGGGTATCTATCTGCAGCAATTTCAAATCTGGTGATGTTAACTCCGAATAGAAATAAGATTTTGGGGTGTTTTTTTCTTTTAATGACTCTTTAGTTGCACAATGACTAGGGTACCTACACCGTCTCACACACACACACACGTTACAGAATTATTACAATTACAGAATATTTCTTTCTTTCTACTCTTCTGTTGTCTTAGTTCTTTTAATGTTTAATTTCTTAATGAAAGGCTGAAGAGCAAACTAAGAAGGTTAACTGTATTTATAGCAAGACACTCCTTTCATAGATCTTCATGGACAGCTTCTTCCAGGCATGGCAACTCCAGTTTTCCCCTTTCATCAGCTGGGGAATCAAGCTGAAGTAAAGACACTTCATATTATTTTGGTTAAGAAATGACCTTTCTCCTTTTTACAGCCAGGTGAGTGAACCTTTATGATAAGATTTTTTTTTTTAATGTGGGCTGTAAGCTTATTACACCAGTGGTAGGATTAATTTACAGCCTTTCTTGTGTTATAATTTAACATTATATCCATTCGATTTCGGTGTATCAATTCTATGAAAGCCTTTCATATGGTCTCAGTGACATTTTTAGCCTCTCTTAAAAAACTGATTGGGTTTAGTGTTTTTGTTTGTTTGTTTGTTTTTAAGATGTATAAGTATCTGAATTATCCTGACTTTGGCTGAAAACTGTGCATTATTCTGTAGTGAAATGCTGTCTTCTGCATTTTTAGATCATCAGTTTAATAATTATTTGCATGTACCACTGGAATACAGCCATTTCTGGAGTAGGACAGACCAGCCACTTACAGAAGCTGAAGCAGTGTGTCTTGGCCAGCTGAAATGACAGGGGAACTGAGATGCTGTGCTGTGGAAGGTATTTGTGTTGTCTGGCATATCTGATCTAGTTTGTTATTTTCCTTGGAGAATTCATGATGAAGTCTGGCAGTACATCACAGCATTTATCATCAGTCTTTTGTTATAATTTGTAGAAATTCTCACAAAGTGGAGTTTAGCGTTGACATTTTATACTGTGATTTCTTCAGGGATTTCTACTCTGTGCCCAGGACAAATGCAGATTCCTGACTGATCCTTTTAAGTGCTCCAAGTCAAAGCAGTCCTGAGTCAAAGCACTCATGTTCTTTGACAGATGAACTCACCTGGCACTGCAGCCTTGCCCTCCCTGCCCCTGAAAGGCACCTGGAATTAGCCAATGAACCAGACTTCAGTGAGATCACTACACTTGCAATAGAAAATTTAAGCAAGTACTTGTCAGTGAAAGGGGTTTGTGAGCAGGTGATGAACTGTTCCACTGATGCCTCGTTCCACACTGGCAGCACCAGAGGGGTCAGGGCACCAAACCACGTTGTGCTGCAAGGCCAGGGTGCAGGGGGATGGACAGGGGACACTTCTGGCAGCAGAAACACTGCTGGTGGAAACCAAACCTGTATGTATTCACAGTGCATCGTGTGGCTTTGGTCCAGCACCAGAGTTTCTGAACTCTGTTTCCCTGTATCATCACTGATCCACAGAGGGAAACCTTAACCAGGACCTTGGTGTGAGTCCTGAGCACAGCTGGAGGCACAGCAGAGCTGTAAAATGTGCACAAGCTGCTACTTTACAGAGCAGCTTCCACTGCCAGAATCTGTGTGCTCCTTCTCCCACTCGTGGCCCACACCCTGTGTGCCCCAAATGGGCGATTACAGAACTGATCCTGTGTCCACATTGTGGGTGAGACCTTTGGTGGGGATTATTTAGGAAGCCAGTTTACTGTAAAATTGGGATTCATGTGACAGAGATACAGCAATCTTCATTTGAGTCGCACAGAAAGTTCAATTTAGAAACCAGTCACTGTGAGAATGCTGTTCCTCTATTAATTTGGGGGGAACTTGAAAAACAAATTAAAAGTCATGTTTTCCAGTGCTTCTTTCTTCAGATTAATTTCATGCCAATTATTGCATTACTTTTAGCTGATAAATATTCAGAGACTAAAAGAAACCAACAAGATGGATTAATTCTCCCAAGCTACAAACAAAATTTTTTTAATATTTTACACAACGCAATTAAACTCTTTTTGTTGTTTTCAGAATGAGATCGTGGGACATCTTAATTACTTGCTTTAAGAGGACTGAAGACACGTTGCAGAGGAAAAAAAAAAAAGATGAAAAGATTCAGATATTTATCTGTAACGTTAACTTTGTTGGCTAATAATGGTTCCAAAATAAAATCCTACCTGCAGAAATCCGGTGGCACCATGCCATAAACATTTATCCTGTCACAGAGCTCTAAGGCGATAGTCATTGTGAACCAGCCCGTGCTAAGCCAAGTGTTGGATATCTTCCTGAAAGCAAAAACATAATTAAGTTTCTAAGCTGACAAATAATTCTTGAGATTTATTTATTTATTTGTTTGTTCCTTGAAATACTTCTGAACCGATTTCTCAGCGTTTTTTTCACTCTCATGAGCAGCAACAAAACCTGGGCAACCACGACTACTTTGCTCGTTCACCTTTTAATGGTTTTGCTGTCTCCTGTCAGTGGCCTCATCTCTGCAGAAACTGCCCTGGCTGTAGTTATTTTTTGGGCACAACAATGTTAATATTTAGCTGACCTTTTGGTAAATTTACTTTAAGGAACTGTAACTCCGTGTACTGTATTTATATTCTACTGCTGGTAATCTGTACACATCTGTAATCACTTAATGGAGCTTGCACACTAAGTGCTTAGGAAGATGCATCACAGGGAGATGAAGGGGCTGCTTAAAATGCTGTTCCCACAGCACTCAGTGACAGCTGGCCTCCAGTGCTCTCTGTAACTGTCTGTCCTCCCACCCCAGCCATGATTTGGTTTCTAGAAGCTCCCAGCCCCTGGCAGGAGGCTTCCTTGGCTGCAGCTTTGCCTTTGTTCCCATAGCCAGCCTGGGAAACCTTCCTCCTGGGAACTACCCCTCTGCCTGCCCCAGTGCCATCCCTGCCTGGGGGGACCTTTGGTATGAGTGACAGAGCACTGCCAGGGAGCCCTCAAAGGCAGCCCCTCTCTCCTGGCCTTCTCTGCAGGCTGGGAGATGGCTTTCAAAGAAGCTCAACTGATCCCAGCATTATTTATGCAAAACAGGAGATACTTCCATGTAACTGCTCACAGATACTTCCATGTAACTTGCTCACTGCAAGTCATGTTTTAATTTTGCTGTGTCACAGGTTCTCATCTGCAAAATGGCAAAAGTAACATTTCCTCTTCCTCCCATTTGCTCACCAATGCTGATCAGTGTATAAGAGCTGGGTTCTGTAGTGGCTGCTGGAATTCCCAGTCCTGTGTTAAATTCCTGCTCAGGCTCTGTGCTGTGCTGGCAGTGTTGGAACAGGAGGATCAAGGAAATGCCAGTGAGGAGCACGTCTTAAAGGTGCCATAAGGGCATGTTTAGGGACTGGCACCTCTCTTAGACAGGGAGGCACATAAAGTAGGGTATTTGCTCCAGAGAAAACGAGTTCACTCAAAGGTCTCCTTTCAGATACTGTTAAAGAAGAAGACAGCAGGTCTCCCTAATGGCTCCCCACTCAGCTAGAAAAGTCCCGCAGGAAGAAGTTCAAGCTTGTGTTATCTGCAGCCCAAAAAGGCCCCAGATTCCTGCTGACAGCCTGTCACAGTGACTGGCTCTCCCTTCATCTCTTACTGAAGCTGAGGCAGTGTGGGAGCAAGGGCAGGCTCCTGGAAGGTGTGGGCACTGCATCACACTGAATGAATATGGAACCTACATTAACCCCCACACCTGTATCTGCCTGATACCTGGGAAACTGTGACATCACCCCCCAAAAAAAAGCACAGCAGAAAACACAAGGTTCTCTGTGCAGAAGTCAGCTGGGAATCCCAGGTTCTGACTCCAGTTCCAAGGCCATCTGTTTACCCAGTGACAGCTCGGTGTGGAACAGTCCTGGAAGGAGGGACCTGAGACCACAAACCCACTGCAGGCAAGTGCCAGCAATCCCTAACATCTAATCCAGGCAAAAAGAGCCACCCTGCAGCTCCCCAAGCTCATGCAAAACAAGCTGGTTCCAAGTAGGTCACCCACAGGGCAGTAGGAGGGAGATGTTTAGAGCAGTGTCAGATTGAGGAATGCCTTGTACCAAGCTTCCCATTTCCTCAGGAAATTAGACTACTGCAAAGAGAAAAACCAAGCAGTGGTATCAGTGCTGGCTGCTTGAAAGACACTTCTGAACATAAGGGAATTCTTTAACCAAATATGCCTGAAGGGGAGCCTTGTTTTACTTGTCCTGTCCTTTGTGGGTCGCCTGGTAACACCTGAACCACACATGTTTACTGCTCCTGACATACAGACTTCCAGGCTAAGCTGGCATTTGGAGAATGACATGTTTTAAGCATCTCATTATTTCCAATTATGGGCCCTTATTTATTTTCTGACTCTGCACTGAAGCTTGGGGGGGGGTGGTGCAGTTTGTCACAATGTCATACCTGGGTCATAAGCTCAGCAGAGACCTTCAGGCACTGCAACACTATAAAACAGTAAATAAGAATTTTCAGCTCAAAATTATTAGGAAAGGGAAGAGTAGGGAAAAGCTTACAAAACTTGCTTCTCTGCCACCTGGGAGTTTCTGAGCTATGAATCACTAGGTAATTCAGGAACATGCTCAGAGTACTCTGGAGCTTGCCCTGTTCCAGGTGCCTAAAACACCTTACATTCCAAAACCAAGGGAGCAGCTGTAGCTAGACCATGACCAAAGGCTTTGCACAGGTCAGGCAACCCAGCTGGGCTGTCTCTTGGATTAGTTTTCATTTTGCTTCCACGCTGTAATTTAGTGTTTTCAATAAACAGGAGAATAACTGAATATAAATAAACCAGCTTAAAAGCTAAACAATCATATAAAGATTAAAAAATTTATTCAAGTACCACTTTGGCCTTTTTAAATACCATGTCCGTAGGACAGCAACACAGAAATGGGGTTGTAGTGCCTTTTCATAAAAGATCTGAGCAAGAGTCCAACAAAAGAATACTGCTTTTATACCTAATCAGCTGTAATGAAAGAATATGAAGAACTGTCATGTGCTTATTAGGGGAAATTATCAGATATTCTTTTATATCATGAACTAACACACAGCGCTGATAATTCTGTAGTGCACACTAAATTACAATTAAAGGCCTTTCTGCTCCACCAAAATCTCATTTATAATCTCTATGGAAATACTCTTCCTGCAGTTATTTCATTTATGCTTCTTTTATCTAATTACTATAATATTGGTTCTGAATCATATTTTCTTAATGTACCCTTATTCAATTATAAAGTTATTTTCAAGTATAGTTACTTTATAATGCCAAGTACATCACTCTGCAGCCTTTGTCTTTCACCATTCTATTTAACTGGCAATGTTTTCTGAAGGTTTCTCTTCATTTCAAAATCAGCTTTTTCCCAAAAAGCACAATACATCCAATTACCTTTTCTCTCATCATTTTCAAGGCAGAAATGAATAGTCTGATTATTGCAACCTTGCAATCACGCTTCTCTCTCCCTCCTTTGTTTTTTGGAGGCACTAATGCCAGGAGCTCAGCAGAAACCTCCCAGGGAACAGCAGCATTCTGGGCTACACAATGTTCTGCTCCTGCCCCCACAGCCACCTAAATTTTCTCCCCTTCCTATTTGTGTTCCTTTTCATCTTCCCTCTCTTCTGTGCTGCTTATTCATTTATTTTCATCTCCCATTTTAATCTTCTTAGTCCTTCAAGTATGCTGTCTGTGCCCTCTAAAGGAGTGGTTCACACACAGCAGAGCCTGCAGTTTATTAAAACCATCGGGGCCTGTTCCCGAGGCTGAATTTTGCTGGCATCTGAGTGCCCTTGACTCACCCTGGGAATTCAGGGTGCCCATGACTGAGTCGGGTATGAACTTGTTACAGTGTCATTAATGGCTCAAAATGCCTTGAGAATACTGCAGGAGCCAAGTCTGGTGCCTGTGCAGGAAAAGCAAAGCTTTGATCACACATTCACTACAGGCCTCTGGCTTGGGCTGGCTGATGCAGAACCAGAAAGAGCAGCTTGCCTGAACTGCACAGCGTGTGTCAGAATAAGAAGAGGACCCTGGCAATGTCAGGGAGGGAGTGGGACCCTGGCTGCCCATGGCAGAACTGGCCAAGCTGAAGCAGGGGAGGTGAACTGTTCCTCAGAACCAGGCATGAGATCCTGCACTGAAACTAATCCAGGAACGGATTCCTTGTGTTACACTGCAATTACAGCTTTGTTGACTTTCATGCCTTTGTAAATACTGAGCATAAAGATAACCCTTTACACTTTTCTTGAAGGGTTCAAATGCTTAATTCACCTTCTCACTTCACTTTACTCTGGAAAAGGCTGCAACACATCAGTACCTCCCCTATCTCTTCCTATTTGTTCTGACTAAGACCCAAACACACCAATTTGAGGATGAAGAGAACAGGACCTTGGACTGGTAAGAACCTAAGTTACTCTGTGCTCCAGTGTGAGTGCAAGTCAGTCACAAACTCAGATCCATCCTTTAGCCCACCAGAACTGAGCAGAGCTCGCAGGCAAACCATGTGGGGTGTGCCTAAGGCAGCAAATGCCAAGCAAACCATACAAGAGTTTCCTCTAACACTGGTTCTGCCTTTCTTTTGTAGCCCAGAAAATGAATTCTGTGCTCTTGAGTCTACCCTGTCCACAAGAGGATTGAGCCCTGTTTCAAGCTTTGGTGTCTATGTACTGTATTTGTAAGCTGGAAAAATCTCACCATGACTTGCTGCATGATACACCTACCACTTCATTTGTATCTAAGTGGGGGACCCTGTTTTTTCCATTTTTACAGCAGCATATTTAATAAGTAAAACAATAGAAGTTCATTAAAAATAAATGTCTTTCTTGCTGGCAAGTGCTTGGTTTGAATGCCCATTTTCAAACATTGTATGTGAAAACACTCAAGTCCTGCACTGGGTCACTTACTAAAAATTTGATTTGAAGATCAGCCTACAAGTCTCATAAACAGTCTCATAAAGATGTAACTATCATAATAACTTTCCATTTTCCAGTTGCAAATATAAGATGAACTGTTCTGAAGCACCTAATGTATGACTAATGTTTATTTGTTTTACGTGAAGCTTTACAGCTGCAATGTTCCAAGAATGCTTAAATTCAATAAACAGCTATTATAATTCACTGAATGGTGGCATTTCTTCTGTAAGAAAACATAACCTATCCATTTTAATTTTTCAGAATCAATGAAAAAACTTTAAGGTATATTACCCCAAGTGAGATTTAAACAGCTCCTGCCTCCTTGGCTGTATAAACAGCACATCCAGATTCTGGTATTCTGAGTTGGTGAGGCAGCACTGTGTTCAAATCATTTTGATGCCTGTTTTTTACTTATGTTACCAGTGATCCCATTTGACATGTCATACCATATTACAACTCACGAGGCAGAGGATTTAATGGGTGTGATTGTCCCCCTGAGCAGCTCTGAAACGGCTATAAATAAACTACATTGCTTTACTCCTGTACCTCATATCCCCCAGCCGTATCCACCTGAAGTCCTCACCTGTCTTTCCCGGTCTCCTGTTTGAACAGGTCGTCGAATTGAAGCATCTTGTGGCGAGAAATCATGTATGCTTTTAACTGTGGCAGTATCTGGTTCATGAGCTGCAGGTTATTGTACACCAAGCCTTTGCCATCCCGGCGCATGTAGCTGCTCGGCCCCCAGAAGATGAACACGGCGCCGTGGCTCGTGTTTAAGAGTTCGTTGCGGTTTCTCAGGATCCTCTGGATGCTGGAGTGTGCAATGACCCGAAGGCTCGTTCTGTTTCCAACGTCTCTGCCGTAACCTCGCGTGGGCGCGTCGTTCATCCGGATCACGCACTCGGTCTCGTCGATCCTGTGCCCCTGTTTGCCTCCCAGGAGGTGCCCGGAGCTGGTCACCAGCGCGCAGCTCTTGCAGTGCATTTTTAACGGCTGCAAAGACACACACACGCCTCAAGATCAGCTGGTGATGTCGTGCTTTGCGCTACGTTACTGTATTTTATGCAGAAATGGCATTTTTTTAAACAGCAAAAACCGCAAGGGAATTTACATAAAGCTCTCCCAGCAGTCTTCCCGACTAGCTGGGGACGCTTTACCTGTATGTTTTGTAGATGGGGAAAATGTGTTAGCCATTAATGCTCCTCTGTGGAGTTGAGCCCATTGTGTAAATCCTCCTTTCCACTGTCTACACAGAAATGACAACAGCTTCTATACTGTTCCCAGCTGCTTAGGACTGTACTTCTTCCACTTGCCATAAACAACCTACAATTGGGAGTATTTTTTATTCTTCCTCTTCCACTTTTTCTCAGGAAATATTAAACCCTAAGTCCTCCTAAGTTCACGTGGGAATAGCTTTTCAACCCTGGGGTCAGGACATTGTGCTAAGAGAGTGATACCTTGGCCTAATCCTTTCATGGTATTTGCAGGTTGGTCCCATAACCACTGCAGTGCTCTTGTACCTCCTTTTGGGTTCAACACTCAGGGCTGATCATTAATGTCTGTGTACATTTGGCATGACAGTGAGTTACTGCACTGAACTTTTTCTGGCTTGTCAGGTCATGTTCAAAGTTACACAGTAAAATGGAACAGGAGGTGCCTGCTCAGTGAGTGCTGACCTAATGGAAGAAGGACAGTAAAATGAGCTTTCATGAGAATGAAAATGCATGATAAATCATATTACTGGAGTAAGCCACTGATATAGGTATCAATGAGAGGAGTATGTCACTACCCACTGCTCAGCATGAGAACTAAAAAGGGTCAAAAGGTTAACAATATCCCCAAAGTGCAACTTTCTAACAAGAGTACAAGGAACTGGGAGGTAAATAAAGATTGTTTGAGGGTGTGCCTGGGTGGCCCTCCATGAAATAGAATCATGCACTTGGTGTGTATCTTACAGTTTCTTTGAAAAACAACAACAAAAACAAACAACACACAAACCCACCCACCACATCCCAAAACCAACCAAACAAAACCCCACCACAAAAACCCCCAAAACCAAAGCAGGCATAGGAACTGAACTGCAGCTGCTCAGTCGTTTTGATCTACTGATCTCCTTCCCTAAGGGTGTCCATCAGATTTTTCTTTCCATCCTAAAGGATGGTATTCCAATACCTTCCTGGTGAGTAACAGCCTCGTTGTTCACACCATTACAAACCCACCCATGTCTCCAGGTGTAAACCTGGTAGGTTTATTAGGAATGAGGAGAAGTTATGGTGGCATATAATCACCTTTACTATCAACCCCGTGGATCAAATGACTAACTCAGTCTGCAGTGAGGCTCAGCTTAAAACTCTAAAGCTGAAAAGGACACATAACATAGGTTTGACATCATCTCAACCCCCTGTTTGAAAATGCTTTGGTCCCTAGAATTTGATGGGAGTGTTTTACTGTAGTAATTTATGTTTAATTTTGAAAGTAATAAGTGGTTGGTTACTACAACAAGTCTGAGATTTTTTTTTCCTCTATGAGAAGAGCTAATGAATGATAGATAGTGCTTTTTAATGGAAGAGAAAATAACTAAACCATACAATCTGAGCAATGACACAACCAGCAAGTCTTGTATCTCCATCTCCCCCAATCAGCAAAGTCCCTTTTCTTTCACATCTAAGGACTATAATCCAGAGCTAATGATATGGGTAGAAATGTTCATGCCTTTGTGAGCCAGGGTTCCTAATGCAGTATTTACATGCATTTTCCTTTAAGCTTTCACCTGCCACTTTGATGAATTACCTAGCAAAAGGCTCTAAAGTGAACTAGCTGCTCCACCACCATGCT
This sequence comes from Pachyramphus minor, assembly GCA_013397135.1. NCBI lineage: Eukaryota > Metazoa > Chordata > Aves > Passeriformes > Tyrannidae > Pachyramphus > Pachyramphus minor. The sequence continues at coordinate 1,284,998 of VYXB01005039.1, read as the reverse complement.
TGGGAAAGCAAGATGAAGTGCTAATGAGGTTAAAGGAAATGTAGTCAGCACCAGTGTTAACTCACATGGGTTTGAATACCCACATAGCAAGGCATTTTCACCTAGACAATCTCTGCTGGTTTCTGGCCCAACTGAGCTACAACCTCCTTGTTTCTTTTAAAAAAGTCTGCCACAGAATCCACCAATTGTTAGGAAACAAGGGCGACCATCAGCAGAGCTGGGGAAACTTGGGGAGGGGGGCTGAGGCAACAGAATAAACATTAACACCTCCCAGGACATCTGTCCCAGATCTTGTTTGAAAAATGGTGAAGAAAAGTCTTTAGATGAGACATTCAGGTCCTGCCTAGCTACTTCTTGAATGATGCAGGGGGGCTGAGCCCCTCAGCTGCCCCAGGCCACTCATTTCAGTCGCCTCTCTCAGATTCTTTCAGCTGAAAGGCTGCAGAACTCGCACCTCCAAACTGTCAGAGGGGTTCACAGCCAACAGCCACAACATTCTCACACCAGCTGTTTATAATGCCTTGACAATACTGAAAACAAGGGGGGAAAAAAGCTACAGGCTGTAATACCGACAGCGTTGGGAGGCAGCGGTGGCACCAGAAATGTCATGTATTTAAGCAATAATAATGGAGGCACAAGGCAGTTCTCTGGGATTGATGACCAGCTGGGAAAAGCTGATGGCCTGAGAATAACCAGGGGCCATTAAGCCAGAGGAACATTAACTCCACAGAAAGCTCTCTGTTACAGTAATTATTACAGTGATATTTTGGAAAANTGGGATTGATGACCAGCTGGGAAAAGCTGATGGCCTGAGAATAACCAGGGGCCATTAAGCCAGAGGAACATTAACTCCACAGAAAGCTCTCTGTTACAGTAATTATTACAGTGATATTATGGAAAAAAAGCAAACCAGAAAAAAAAAAAAAAAGAAAATAAAAAGCAAACCCATGACATAGGAGTTACATTTCAGGAGCCTGGCTTCAAAATACCCCAGAGAAGGGACAGGGTGAGAGGTAGCCAAGTTTTATAGTACCAGGCATGTAAAAGCTGCTGACATTTAATCACACCCATTGTCAATCAGCAGCCACAGTTCATGTGCACCTGAACCACAGGTACAGCACCTTGACATACACCTGACTTGGTTAATACCAACAAACAGACAGACAAAACAACAAAAAAACCCAAACAATGCCACAATGTTTCTGTATTTTCCAATTTGAGGCAATTTGCACTGGTATTGACTTTAAAAATCTATGTTGCCCAATGATAGAAAAATGTTATTTTCAGACACTTTAGTGCTCAAAGTGCTTGAAAAGGATCAATGGAAAATGTTATTCCTGATTCAAAACATGTTACTCTCAGATATAATTATTTTCTTTGTGATGAGATCAAATGATAATTTTTTGTTTTCCTTATAGAATTCTTTTGATTTAGAAAACAAGACAATTCTCTGGAAACTGGAGAAGGACTCAGGAACACTGAAAAAAACACGTTTTCCTATAGTATTTAACGACCTACTTTCAAGACCCCTGGGTTCAGATCACCCCATTATCAGTAGTATAAAAGTTTCCTTTCTATAAGTAAAAAGTAGAGTATTTTATCTTGGCAGTGATGATCTGTCCAACAACAACAACCACCACCAAATCAAACCAAACAAACAAGCAAAAAAACCCCCAAACCCAAACAAGACAAAAAGACCTGGAGAGAAGAACAGCTCATTACTGAGTTCAGCTAAAGAGACCACCTGTCAGTTCATGAGCATTCCTCATAGATACACCTGGAAATATTACACATTACTTCCAAGTGTATTGGGAGAGAGCAAGAGAGACCAAGAAAGGTTAAAGAAGACCCAAATTTGTTTTGGATGGATGACCTTTAACTGAGCATTTGAGACTGAAAGTGCAAAAGGTTTCCCTTGCACTGCAACACCTCTGCAGCTCATTGTCAGCCAGCACCAGCACAGGTCCCTCTGTCTGAGCAGGAATGAGGAGCTGTGGGGCAGCTCCTCTCTGCATCAACAGCCTGAATCCACAGCCCCCCCTGCAAGAGCTCCCAAACTGACTGAGACAGGAAAAGCAGTGGTACAAATAAAGACTGATGTACAGGAAAGCAAATCTGTTTCTGCATTCAACTGAATTAATTCACTATAAGGCTGTGTTCATGGCTGAAAAAGGACACATAAACTCTGTAAGAGACAGTCTTACTGGTTCAGGAGAAGCATCCTTATTCGAGAGCAGCCTGTCTTTCTCTTTTTGTTACAAAGCAGGGAATTTCATGGGCAGGAGTTCCATGTCTCCCCTACCTGGTGCCCATTGTACCTGGCCTAAGCACAACAGCTTGAACCAAACAAACAAGCATACCTCAGCATTTGCTTTTTATGTTCCCTGCCTTGTGCAAGGGACTGAATCAACATTTCATACGTGATGATAATGAACCCTGAGTTCACCCCACATTCAGTGCAATTTATTACTTATGGCTTGTTCTTGATTGCTGGGTCATCAGCCACCAGCAACAACACTAAATAATTAAGCCTTGGCCAGTAACACTGCCCAAGTATTACTGACAATATTTTGTCCTGGCAGCTTCAGTTCTTTCACTTTCTTGTAGCTTTGAGCAGCTCTGAGGTTCCTCACCAGCTGCTGGCTTGGGAGAACTGCTCCACCAGGCTGCTGCTCCTTCCCAGGGCTCCTCTCCCAGAAGCTTCCAGGACATTCCCCTATCCCAGCAGCCACCCCAACCCCTGCAGGAGCTCCAGCCATGCCCAGCCCGTTGCTGGCACAGCACAAACAGCTGCTCCAGCTCTTGTGGGTCCCTGTCATCAGCCCTGCTCCAGGTGTAAAGCTTCTCCTGCCACTACATCCAGCTCTCATGAGCAAGCTACATGTATCATTTCTATTGCTATGCCTCCTTCTTTAATATTTTCCCCTAAAAGAATTAAAACTGTAAGGCCAAATCTACTTTTCTCTGAGGAATTCCCAACAACCACCTTAAAGGAGAATAGAATCCCTGAAGCTTCCCATTTGCCAGGTAACTTCTGTTCTGTAAGTCATTGGTGAAGCACAGCTGTGCACTTCAGAGGTGATTCCCACCATGCAAGGACTCTGGGAGACATGTTCTTGTGAAAATAATGCAAGTTCCTTGATTATTTTTGCTTTGTGATATACTGATGGTGGAACAGTGCTGTCACAATAATATGAAATAAATCAAAAATGAAAAAAAACACCCCACATACAAGCACAAAGAGTTTGCTATTTTTCAAGTCCCATCTATAAAATGATGTTATCAAACCAATCTTCTCTGAACAGTAAAAATAATTCAGATGCATGTTGGAATATTGCAGGTAAGATTTTGTGTATAAAGAGCTCGAGCAAAAAACCAAGGCTGAAACACCTGAAAGCATAAAGAGAGTTTTAAACCTCAACTTGCTGGGGTAAATGCCCTTTTAAAGTCTCTGGGAGCTTTGATTTTAAGGTGCCACGTTCTGATCTCAGAGGGTGTTTTGCTTTGACCATGACATTTTCACATGTATGTTTATATAGGGAGTGTAGCTTAATTTCTACACTCTGCACACCAGCTCAGATTTCCCCCCCAATGTTTAATAAATTTTGATTTTTTAACCCTTACTCCAGATAAGAGCACCTTATGCAGGTACAGAGGGCTGGCAAAGAGGGAAGAAAAATAAATCCTCTGAGCAAATACATTTATAATTATTGTTAAACTAGACTTTTGGAACATTAGAGAATTTGCCACGAAAACAAACTGCATTATCCACTGAACTAAAAGCACTGATTGCCTTGAAAATTATATCCCAGCGACTGATATGGCACAAGTAACCAGGGAGGGTTAGGAGATACCACTTGCCCAACATTGTTAATCCTTATGCAAATCCAAATAACAAGCATTTGCAGCAAAACTTTGCAATTCAAAAAGGGTCTGGCAAGTCTGTTCATGAAGATAAATGCATGTCTGTTTAAAAAGATAAAAGATAAAGCAAATGAATTTCTTATTACTTCTCTTTGTTTCTTGGGCTGTGGAGCTTGAATATGCAAATGTTGCAGAAACATTAGCATCTTCCTTTCCCATTGAGTCTTCTGAGATAATTACACGACTGGACTCTGCCTTCAGATATTTGGTAAGACAGAGAAATAGCCAAACTTCAGCAAGTGCACTCATCCCACCAGGGATCACAGCACCTGGAGTTTTATTCCCCCAAGGAATGCAATATTCCTTTTGCCATGACACTCTACTGATGGGCATCTGCAAAACCTGCAGTAAAAAAATACCATAATCCTATTTTCAAAAGGTCCTTGGACATATCTAATTAAATTTCAGAACATGAGGGTATATTATAGAGAGACAAATAGCAAAACAAATGCACTCCATAAAGCTTTCACTGGGATGATTTTCTTAGAAAAAGTAGCGTTAAGCACATTAGTCAATGAAGAGGCTTCTGCTCCTGTGAAGTGTTTTCTGGCACATTAACTCTTTTTCAGGGGACTGCCTGCTAGTCAGAGCTTCCATTAGATTAATTAAAATATGGCTTCTCTCACTGCAAAGAAAAGGCATGAGTTTGGTTACAGAACACTGACCACCTACAGAAACTGAGCCCTTTCCAGTCACAGAAAATAAAGGCAGCAGCACCACAGGAGACTGAACAACCAAGTCACTTCTGGTACATGGGGGGCACTTGTTTTGGAAGCACAATTAGCAGGAGCTGGTGTTTTACCCTGAGCCACCTGAAGTGAATATAAGGTGCAACCTTGCAAATTGTCAGCACATATAAAGCTAAGATTTAGAGAGTAGTTTCCACCCTGCATCCTATAAATGTGTCCCATGAGGAAGATTAGTATCAATCATAGGCTTATTGGAGAGGGAGATAGGATACAATGATAACCTGAAGCTATCAACTAGAGTAATGGTCTAAGAAGAAAAAGCAATCAGAGAGAGAAAAGAATATCCTCAATGAAAGACAGAACTGGAAAATCAGGCAAGAACGGATCACGTTGATGAACACGAGCTGTTATACAAGAGAGAGAATCATATGAACAATATACAGGCTCTAAAGAAATGGTTATTGCCTAATGTTTATCTTAAAAGGAGTGCAAATAGACATCCATATTATATCAAACTGCTTTACTTTTGTTCTGTAGCTGAAGCACTTGCACTAAAATGCAATAAAGCCACAGGCATGGTGTCTTAACGATGCGAATTGTTATCACTGAAGTGTCAGAAAAACAGGAATTATTTCAAGGGTCTACAGAAAAGGTATTGGACAGTTCAGACTTTTGCTTCAGAAAGTTTTCACATCAGCTTGTCTCCTTGCCTTTGGTATGTTTTGGCAATTCCTTCCAATTTAAATGCTTCATGAAGATATGCCCTCAGATGCTCTCTCTGCACCTGTCACAGCTATGCAGGATTTTTTTTTGAGCTGCAAGTTTCACAAGGTCTTTTTTTTTAATCTAACCCAGCTTTAAAGCCAAGCATCACTGATCCTTAAAGGCTGTGCCTAAGTTTTGAAATTCAAGCACTTTATTCTTGCTCTCACACTCTTTGGCTCATACAAATGCATCTAAACTCTCACTACAACTATCATCACTACAAGGCAATAATGGGGTGGGCATTGCTGGGGCAAAGGAAGCCTTTCCAAAGGCATCCAGTTTTAACATAACACAGCATGCAGAGCCCTTGGAACAGGCCAGAGGGAATGTAAGACCAAATCTCTAATTAGAAAGTTACTGCCCCCATGGAGAATTTTTGTAAAATGTATTTCGTCTTGTATTTCTCCACCTTGCTGAAGAAAGAGTGAAATAAAAAAAATAACACTTCTTCTTTTGAAAGGTCTCTGTTCAAAAATTTTGTTTAAATGTCTTTGCTTTGTAATCTGACAAAAACGTTCAGCCTCACAGTGTTTTGATTTTCACGTGGCCAGCTCCATGTAACCTTCATCAGGTATTTTATTTAACCCAGGCTGTTTTATATGGTCTTACTTCTGTCTCTCTGAGTTACCACTACACCAGAAACTGGAGAACAAAAGCAGATTTAAAACCTTTTTCTCTTCTCCCCCCTCCCACAGAAGATACTGCATCTGAGTTAAAAATGCTTCTCTGAGGATGCATCAGATTCAGGAACACACAAATTTGTACCAGCTCCACAGCAGGATCCCAAGGCAGCCTCCACAATCACTGGCACATTGACACCAAAGAGAGATGCTGCCAGATGTACTGGCAGCAAAAGGGCTCAAAACATCCATGTAATTTAATAGCTATAGGGTGCAGAACCTCACTGTGAATTTTTCCCATGCACACAGGTAGGAAAGTAAAGGAGAGGGTGTTGTGTGCTAAAACATTTTCCTATTCAGTTTCAGATAAAAGAACCAGATGAAAACGTTTTGAAGACATGATTAAAAATCGGCATTTATATCTGCAACTGTGCATTGCTATAATTTTAACTGATTTTTGACTACAACTACATTTGAAAAAATAAACCTTTTAATTCAGGGGTCAGCTCTTTCAGTGTCTGGGTTGATTTTTTTTAAAGGATCTCTAGCATTCCAAATACGTCTCTTCATTTGTTCACTATTATCACAGCCTGATCAGGAGACAGAAATAAACACATTTATCCATCAGGATGTTTGTACTGTGCCTATTTGTCAGGTTAATATGAAATTAAACACTTTGTGGATGAGAACATTTAGCACTGAAATGAACCTACCACTGAGGGTTAATTAGACAATCCAGTACAAGAGCTGGCACTCTCATCTGCCAACGTGGCACTGCTTCTCCAAAGAGGTGCTCTTCAATTTACAGCAGAATGTCAAAACTATCTTCTGTGGGGGTGAAAAGGATGAGGTTAACAGGAATCTCAGAGGGAAGCACTGGAAAAGGCTGGCTGGGACAGAAACAAAGGTCTGTCTCGGAGGAAGGCACCCTGGGCTGCAGGGCAAACGAGAAGAGAGAGTCCTGAAAAAACTGAGCCAGGAAAGAGCTGATAGTGAGTCAGCTAATTACAGGGGGAGAGGGGGCTGACCTTGCTAGAAGGAAAGTCTGTGTCCAAGTCTGTGAACTTCCCAGACATTCAGAACTGTGCCATCTCTGTGCTGTGGCACACAAATGCTTTTATTTATGCTGTACCATCACCTGATTTGAGGGAAGCCTCATTCCCAGGCACTTGGCTAACTCTTCAGTAACATTCCTTGCTTAAAGATGTAGCTTATCTGTAGCTGTGGAAATGATAAAATTTAAATATGGAAATGATAACACTTAAATTCACAGCTACCCAATGCATTTGGTCAAGGAATTTGAAGGGTAGAAGGGTGTGCTACTGAGAAAATGCAAGAGGTAGGTTGAAGACATACTACAGAAATCAGGAAAAAGGGGATCATCTTTTAATGAGCAGCACCAGAAACAAAACCTTCCTGCAAAGAGGTGAAATGGGAGTCCCAGAGTCACAGGGGATTTCTGAGTGCTTTATACACTTCATCTGCTTTATATTTTACATTATTAGTCCTGCATTGCACTCCTTGCATGTGATGTGTGTGTCAGCTGAAGTGCATTTTACTTGGCAGTGACATTAAACAACTTCTGCTCACTTCTTGTGTTGGGGGATGGAGGGTATTTCACTGGATCACTCTCTGGATCCATATCACAATCAGAACGGGAGGCAAAGAGAAGACAAAACAAGGCAGGGACAAAAAGAAAAGAAAACAGGTGAATGACATGGCATTGCTGTCTTTAGTGACACTGAATGTACATAAAATTCGGCCCAAAATGCTATGATAAGATGGGTGATGGTGGATGTTGCTGGAAGAACGAAAAGGAGAACGTGGCAGGATGACCACGAAGTGCTGCACTGCAGATACTTTTTCCAAGTATCTCTCAATCTTTCATTGTTTCAGATCACCATTACTGAATGCCTTGACATCTAACTGATAACCTGTCAGCAGCAAGTTTCAGATTGTATAACCAGGGTTTGCTTTTCAGGGCTCTGTACCACGCCTGGCTGCAGCCCAGGGTTCTTCTTTCATGTGAATGAACTTCTGTCAAACAGTTTCTCCAGAGCAACAACCATATTCTAGAGTAGTTTTTCTGCACTGGACACGTAAGTTCATCTCTCCAGCTGCAACAGCCCAAACAATGCCCACCCATCCAAGCAGTGTGTTTTTATAAACCTAGACCTCCCCAGAGCCACAATTTCAACTGCCAGGAGAGAGGCCAGGATATTGTCTTCTTGTAGGGGAGAAACACTGGAGTGTCAACAACAAAGAATTAGAAAGAGAACAACCAGCTACTCATCAGGTGTAACTGCTTCACTCTGCTGAACAAGGACATCACCATATGGTTCATCTTGTCTGTGCTGCGTGGCCCTGGCACTGCCCTCAGGGGCTGCTTCACCTGCAGCAGAATGTGCCAGGAGACTGTTCCTGCAGCTGCCCAAAGCCACTGCCCTGCTGGCAGGGTGAGGTGGCACCAGCCCTTCTGCTGCCCACACGCCACAGATACGAGGAGGTTCTCGGGAGCTGCCCGGTGCTTCTCACTCTTGGCACACCCTGAGCCCCCCTCACTGCACACACCCTGCCCAGGGGGAACATCTGCCCCTCTGTGCAGTGTCCCTGGACCTGCAGTGTCCCCTGCAGCCCCCCACGACACCCACCCAGGACACCTGCAGCCCCAGTGGCTTTCCTGCCGCTCCCCCGGGCCTGGCACGCTGTGACAAACACGCGTGTGCAGCACAGGGCAGGGCACAGGGGACACACACACAGGCAAACACGGGGACAGGGGACACAGACAGCACACACAGGCAAACACGGTGACAATCTGCCAGGAGATGGCACGAGAGCGTAACCCTGACTCAGTCACAGCCACGGGGAGACCACGAGTGTCCGAACTGCTCATGAGGGAGAGCCACTGAGGACAGCTGGCAACCTGACATCATCCTAAAAACCACCGTGAACAAAGTGGGAATTTCTCCTTGGGCACAACAGTGGCTGCACCGTGTCAGTCCTGCCTCTTTCCCAGATTTGAACATCTGAGGAGAAGCCAATACACCCTTCCCAGGAGAAACCATCGTTCCTGTCAGCACAGTACAGACGGGAGGAGCCTCCATCCTGCAAACCCACGCTGGAAGAAACGCAGCCAAACTCCACTGATGTGTCAGCACCTAGTTACAGCTGGAGTGTGGTTCAAATCCTTCCCTTTCTGTCGTGTGTTCTGCTTCCCAAACACACACACACAGAAAAAAACAACAATGCAGGATTTCTACCCCTCAAAAATAATAATCACAGCACAGCCCTACTATTAAAGTTAAACAGAAATTAATTCCATTCTATAGAAAGGGACAGGTTCTGAAGGCTTAGCTGGTTTCCTTTTTAATTACTGTGTAACATTGTGAACACAGCAAAAAAAAATCTTCTTTTTAACATGCTAAATGCGCTGGGGGTTATGTTTGCTTTGACTGCAAAGGATGCTACGTTTGCATTTAATTAAAAAAATAAGTTATTAAAATAGTTTATTCTAGTGTATATTTGTTGAGCATGGGGATGGCTTCACATCAGAAATAAGATTTTTTTTCAATTGGTATTGAGCAACAGACACCTGGGAAAGCAAATAAAAAGAACAGATCAATGTATTTTCAGAGGAAAGCTTGTTAATGCAAGAACATTTGGCCTTGTCACAACTAGATTATTTCTGAACACTCACCATTTTGAAAGGAATCAGTCTCTACCCTAAAAGCTAAAGAGTATGTTACCTTTATGACAGGAACAAAATAACATAACCCCAGAAACTGGAATGCAGAGACCTCACACCAAGTATGAGCTCCCCTCTAGCCAGGAGTGACCTAAGAAACAACTCCTGTGGGTAGATGGCATCGCCCCTTCCAGCTGGGGAAGGGCATCTCTGGCTGTGGGAACGTGGGGTGGCTCTGCCAAACCAAGCAGAGCATTTGGGAGAAAGAAATCCTAATCTTCAGCTCCTGAGCAGCCTTGCACAGGGACCAGGCAAAGATTCTGGCAGATGCAGAAAAAGGAATGTAGGCATCCAGTTCACTTGAAATTCAAATGAGGAAACAGCAAGCTCATTTCTGTGCTTTCAAAGTTAGTCAGCAGCTAAGGAAAGATTTTTTTTTTTTTTTTTTACACTGAAACTTTACATTTAGGTTTAGGAGTGGAGCTTTAATTGGGTTAAGTCCTGCTTTACACAGCAAAGCTCTTCATGGGATCTAACCCTGTGTTCCTGTACTAAATAAAAGTCCTAGGGAACCACTTCTTCATAGCCACATATCTGATTCACCACTCTTTGGAAGGCTGCAATAAATCTGTCATGGAACTCTACTAATTGCTAGTAAATCACCAAAGTTGGATGTGTCACAAGCATATCCAAAAAGAGTAAAAGTGAAGAGCTGAACGTTCAAAGAGCTCTGGGGCGAAATTCTGTCACTTTACAGATGAACCTGTAATCTATGTGAGAATAAATGATGTATAATGATTACTAAATTTGAAATCAAATCTTCACATGGGGACAATTCAATAAGGTTAGGTGATTATAGGACTATGCAGCAGCATCAATTATGGAGCCAGAAATAGTCTCACCGTCCCTCAGAGGCCACAAAAACTCTGCACTGCTTTATTCACCAACATCAGAGGGCATCCACTTTCATTGAATAGTCTGGGGGTTCTCGTTTGGAAGGAAAAAAAAAATTAAAAAAATGGAAGGCACGAGCCCAAAAAATGACTGGCAATGATCCTGACTTATCATCTGAGCTACCATTTGCTCTGCCAATTGATGGGAAATGAAGTGTGATCAATTCTAGTCCATTGTACATCGTTCCCATTGACTGGCCTGCCAAATCTTTGATTGAATAATTAGTTAAGATATCAGTATCTGCCATTTTGCACAATGCTCACCAGACAAAGCCCTAAAGTCTTGATAAAATGGACAATCACCACGTTATCTGTAACTTCACGTTTTCTTTCACGTGTTTGACTAAGCCTCCACATTGCCAAAACATGGAATAAAAACATAACAGTACATAAGAAGTGAAATCCAGGAGCATGAAATCTAGAGGTCAGTGCAACCCCTGAAGTGATACAACATGCATACAGATGAATAATAAGCCATATCAAAAAGGATTAGATCTGTGCTCCTCATTTACAATAGTTCACTGTAAGTAGCAACCTGTTTTCCATTCTCACTACCAGGGGAAACAGTGTTAACTCAGGTACTGGGTGGTGACTGACAGCACTGCTGACATTTTAATAGCAGCTACTGTTTAAGAGCACTATCACCATCTTGTGATTCTTAAATAAAGATTTAATCTACTTTTGATGCAGCAGAGCTCTGCAGACCTGGCAATCTGCTGTTAGGGCACATGGAAAGGTGGGGGTTTCTTCACTCCCATCACCCAGACCCACACCGGGTGTGTAACAAGCTGTTCCAGAGCCATAAATTAGACTCGGCAAGGCACTGCCTGACATTCTACTTTACACTGCAGTCCCAAGCCTGAACTGCCAGCAAACAGGGACACTACATTCACTGTTCCATCTCAGACATAAATGGTGTTAACTGCAAAGACAAATCAGTTATTCAGTGCAAAAATGATACACGACTTGTAAATTGGGCCCTCTATAAGTATTTTGGCATTTCTATGTTTAGTTCATCCACATGGACATAGTTCCCAAGTATCCAGATATCACAGACGTATCTAAGGACACCACTTCTCCCCAAACCATTCTGTTGTGGCTTTGGGTGTGCTCACCACTTTCCCCCTTAATTCTCATCTCTATTCCCCTCTTATCTCCCAACAAAGAATAAAATCAGAAGAGGGAAATGTACAAACTGAAAATGCAAATGCATCATCTAAAATGCAGGAAAGGGCTAATGGCTTACAAGGCAGAAAGGGAGAAACCATGTGAAAGAGAAAATATCCTACTCCACATCATGGATGACTAATTTCTTTCCACACTACACTGCAATAAATCCCAGCCTTTGCTATACAAGAATAGGAAAGTTTTTCCCCAGAGCTAATAAAGACATGTGCTGCCCAGTGCTCACTTTACTGTGCATAAGTGGAAGACGTTTCTGGTTTGCCTCATCGTGGCACCTCAAATAATCCGAAGAAAGCAGATTTCCGGGCTGACAGCAAGTTAAAAGCATAACAACACAACTTGGTATCCACAAAAGGCTTCCTTTGCACCAACCCTACCCTAGGTCTTCATTTTTCCATGGGCAGAAAACACCACACCAGTGCCACCCCTAGTGCTGGGTATGTGGCTGTTCTCTGGGTCCATGTGCTCCACACGCGTGTGAAGAGCTGGGCTAATGCTGCACTTCATTTCTGTGGCTGCTGCTGCACTCAGGAGTTTGCAAAACACTTTGAAGTGAATGTTTAAGAGAGGAAATCTGCATTACAGAGGCAGCACGTGTTTCACAGACAAACCCTTCATTCAAGTTCAGAGCACAACTTCTCACTTCACTCCAGCTTCTTGTCACTGGGACCGATCACCACCCTGAACTGCCTCAACAGCATCTACCTACAAAGTACAGCCTATGAAAGTGCTGTGCAGAGGGCACCTCCAACTGTGGAAATGTGAATTACACATATATTTATTACTTGCTGATTAGTACAGTCTGAAGCAACCCAGTTCTGTGGATCCCGCGTGTTGAAAGAGCTCTCTCTTATGATCTGAGTGGTGCCTTTTAATCCTGTTTGAAGACCAGTTATCCAGCATCACCTTGCAATATTTTACAATGTGTCCATCTCTCCTGAATAAAAGACTTGGAATGATCAACTTCAAGCCCACAGGCAGACAAAACACAATTGTTAACACACAATCTTCATCAGAAATAACTGCATACTTCCTGTGTTACTCACGGCAATTTGGGACTCAGCAGTTGGTCAGCCTCCCTTCAAGAAAAAAACCCAACCACAAAACAAAATCCACTACAAAAATACTCACAGAAAAAAAAACCACCCAAATAAATAAAAAAACCACCAAACATATCTGAGGTTTTTTTCAGGGCTTAGCTCTGTCTGTGTATTAATTAAGCACTCTGAGTATCACAGCAGAGAAATGCCTCCTTTCTCCCCACTAGCAAGACTAGTAGCAGGGGGGATACAAAGTATAAAATATTCCCCTCTTTCCAGATTAGCCCAAAGCACAAACAAGTACCAGCATTCTCTTTGTTCTTCTCACCCTGAGCAAATGCTACATCAAGTTCCAGACAGACAGTTGCAACTTGAGCAAATTGGCTGCAGGAATCAATCAACTTATCTCATCCAAGAGGGGGTAGGATATCTAGGCTTCCACATTTGTGGAAATGGTTAGTAGGCATCAGTGATAATCACAACATGATGGACTGACAAGACTTTATTTTCCTCTGAGATTGGAAAATTCTGATTCAGCTTGGCAATAAATGTAAATTATTTACAGTGTAGAGATTCGGTAGATACCATGCAGTCTACTGCACCTGGCTGCATGTAATCCTTATATACCACAATTGTGCACTATAAATGCACTGATAAAATTAACAGAACTGCAAGCAGAATAATTCTATCTTGAATAATTTTCCACATATTAACCATTCATCTTAACACCATGCCTTTTCTTATCTGATTGTTTCACTAAGTAATGGTAGGGGTTTTTTTTAATTCAGCTAAAGCTTAGTGAAAGAAGGAAAACCTGCTGTTGTTTAGCAGGTCAGGTATAAGTGGATAAAGAAGCCTCAGCCTAAGACGCCAACACCCTCCAAAATAACATTTAAAAATGGATTTTCCCAAGCAGCAATTTCTGTTTAGTAAAGTCTCAAATGCAGTCTTGCAATATCCAAAAGAATTAAAAACTCTCTGTGAAAATTAGCCATGCAGCATCACATTATTTACTCTTCTTACCAATCTGCCAATTATAAAAATTTTTAATATCTTTCACAATATTGCATGTTTTTCTTAAATCTCCAGCACATGGAGGTTCCCCTTCATCCAGTTAAATTTTGCTGTCTTTCAGGAAGGAGATTAAATTTCCCCCTTTACAACTCTGTTTCCAACTGTCTCATGCACTTCAGCAAGCTTTCCAAGGCAGGTTGGCATCACTGAATTCCCTCTCTAACCCAGGCTGCTTCCTTTGCACCAAGCTTCTCCACTCACTGTTTTTCCTGTGTTTTTTTCCCTTTTTTCCATGGTTGCTCACTGCCCCATACATCTTTTTTTTCTAGGCTAAAATCTCTATGTCAGATATATGCCATTGCAGGGGTATAACATAAATGAAGCATCATTTTAAATTAAGAATACATTTGAAACATCCTGAAATTCATCCTGAAGTATGGAGGAAGAGGATCAAAATTTGAGGGTGTGAATGTCAATTTTAAGATGTTACAGAAATCAGCTGGGCATGCTACAGGTTTAATTTTTTTTTTCCTATTTCTTTTGACTATGCTATCAGCAGTAAGGTTACCAAAGACTTCATATGGACAAACTGCAGCTTATGGACAGTTTTAAAAAAGTGGTTTCTGTATGTATTTACTTGTTAAAAAAATGTTACTATAATAAAGCATATTTCTGTATCTTTTTTACAAGTTCATGGTCTACACTCTGGGTTGCTTTTTTCTCTTTGGAATTCAGTCAGAGCTGCTTATGACTTAAACCTACAAATGAGCCCAGCTGGTGAGAACATGGGTGCTAATAACACCAAGGTTGTGGGTTTAATCCCTGTATGGGCCCCTTCATTTCAGAGCTGGACTTGATGGTCCTTGTGTCCCTTCCAACTCAGAATATTCTATGATTCTGTGAATGCAACTTCTGGACAAGCAGACAACCTTCCTCCTAGCGACCACATAAGCNGTCCCTTCCAACTCAGAATATTCAGACAACCTTCCTCCTAGTGACCACATAAGGCTTTTCCTGCCTTGGGCATCACCAACTGAGAAGGATTAATGGCTGCATACAGTAGTCTTCGACTGATGATCTATTTGCTCTTCTTATCCTACTGCCAATTATAAAAGTTTTTAATATATTTCACAATATTGCATGTTTTTCTTAAATCTCCAGCACCTGGAGTGATGGAATTAGAAGAGAGTAAGTTTCTCAGAATGACTGAGATATGATATCCAGGGAATGTGTGAAAAATGGTCACATATGCCTGCTTCATATTGTAGTTATCACAACTGAGATACTGGTGCTTAATTCTTCCCCTAGAAGTTTTTGAGTAGTCCTAATTGGGAAGTGTTGCAGCATATCCTCCCCGTTAACCTTGTTGGTGTGAGGATTCCCACCAGGGTTTTGGAGAACAGTGTTCTGCCTTCAACTAAGCCCAAGCATTTCCTCTGCCTCAGTTTAATACATCCTTCTCCCCAGAATCAGACCTGCAGGAAAACCTGAGAACATCCTGCAGGGTAACGTGACTTCAGCATCACAGCAACTGCTCTTTGCTCAGACCCCGTGCTGCTGGCTCCATCCCTGTACTCCAGGACCTGCCACATTATGTTTCAGCAAATCTATTCCTACTCCATCCCTCAAACGGATGCACTGGAGCCTCTGTTTGCTTCACTCTTCCCACTTTGGCAAAAGACTCTGTTGTGCTGCTTCCTGGCCCCTAATGAGTCACCTGGCACAGGTCCTGCTAACAACAGGATGGTCATTTGGACAATTTCTGTCCCCTCTCCTCGCCCTCCTCCTCAGGAAAACCCAGCAACTCCTCACCTCATTGCTGCAGACAAAATTTCTTCTCAGCCTGGGAGTGAGAATGTGTTGTGTTTCAGTCTCTTAGTCCAGTTCTTGGCACTCACATACAACTGGGAGTGACAATGAGAAAGGAAATTTTTAAAACAAATTTCGACTGAGATTGTAACTGTCTCATTGAAAGGCCTGACAAAATCCTTCATGCCAAATGACAGACATGTTACAAGCTGCCTTTAAAACTGATGCAGAATGAATGAGCTACCTTCTTATACCTGGCAGGCCTGATTTGCATCACAAAGCCACCACTGCCTTCTGGCATCCTGAAGGTATTGACAGGGAAAAAGCCAAGGACTGAACAGATACAGATGCAGATGAGAGTCACTTCTAGGCAGGTTTCAGCTGTAGAGCTGAACTGTAACTAGGGCTCCCTACCCCTTTCCTACCTACACAAAAAGCTTGTGATGTGTCTCACAGGATGCTTTCAGCTTGTGTTAAGGCAGTGAGGAAGGTACAGGCTTGAGCCCTAACTCTGCCTCTCTCCAGGCTGGCAAGCTACCTGCTTCTGTGGTTTATTGCTACCTGCTTCTGTGGTTTATTGCTACCTGCTTCTGGGGTTTATTGCTACCTGCTTCTGGGGTTTATTGCTACCTGCTTCCATGCAACACGTGTCTGTCATATGTGCTCTTATTCCCCAAGCATTACTGGGCAGTTTATCCAAGATGAGATGCTGTTGTTCTCCAGCACAAAACCTAATCTACGATGAACTATGATCATGAAGAGTTGCTGGAGCAAAGACAAGCCACGAGTGGGCACCATGGCTTTCATCCAGGTAACTTTACTTTGGCATATAAAACAGAGTCTTCCAAAAAGCTCTTCCTTGGTGAGCAGTAAATATGTAATATTGTGATTTATCACCAACAATCCCATTACTACACTGTAACTAACTCCATTTAAAGAACTTTCAACCCTAGAGGGTTTCAAGCAATTCCCAGTAAATTTCCATGTCTAGATATATCAATAAATTCAGTCTCTTAAGCACCAAGAATAATCCACCATGGGAATTACCAAGTGTATGCAAATAAATTTGACTAGCAAAAAATATCAGTTTAAACAGAAAAAGCCAAGTACTATTTGTATTTATCAGCATTAAGCCAAGTTTTGCTCCTTTTCTTTGTTTTGTACCAGACAAGCTGCAAAAGTGTGATTCCTTCACAGCCAATAATCCTGCTGAGCTTCACCTTTTACCCTACTCCCTTCATGAAATTCGTTTCAGCAGCTGAGTGTGACAGGTATGCAGCAATATACACTTGGTGATGAGCACTTGTGACAGCATTTAGGTTGACCCAGTTTTCGAGGTAGTTCATATATCTCAGTGGGGGAAAAAAAAATCTGTATCAATGAATAGGACAGGAATGCTATTATTATATTGTTGTCTCTACTGACCCCTCCCAAAGAGGAAGAGAGACAATCTTACTTTGTATTCAGCCTTTCCCATTCTTAGGCAATTTTCATTCTAGAGGCATGTTATTGTTACAGCAAAACAAGTATATTATGGAGGAAAAAAGCAGTCTTTGCAGAGATCAGTACGGTAAAAAAGTGCTTTTCACCAGGCAAGTTGCATCACCCCTGCACAATCATGCCAAATTCTACCAGATTTACATTACAAATGCTTCTACATTACAGTCTCTCCTAAAACAACCGTGCCTGGCTGTGAACACATCTCTTCTCCTGCCTCAACATCTCCATGGCTCCTTAGCACAGGTCTGGGGTCTGATGTCCTCCCATCACCATCATCAGTAGCAAACAAAAAGTTATTCCCATTACTCACATCCTAAACAAGGCAACAACCTCTATGGCGATTTTCATGAGGCACTCCCCTCAAAAGCTCTACAATTTCCTATTTCTTCAGCCTTTCTCTGTGGCCAACAAACAACTACAACTTGTCCTCCCACTGACCAACCACAAAACCAGACTGACCAGTAATGCTTTGAAAGCTTCCTTTATTCACTTCTTTGCTTATTTGTCACCCTAAAACAGCCTCACTTGACTACTGTTAAATAGGAATTTCACCTTCCTATTTGAAGTTCTGCTTAAGTGCTTTTAACAAGTAAGAATAATGGTGGTTTATTGCTTTTGAGTCAAGCATTCTCTAGTCAAAAACAGAAAACAAACAAAATCCCTCCTCCCGCTCTTCCACATCAGATTTGGTTAATAAAAAGGCTGTTTTGTTTTTATCCCATATATCCCTTAGAGCCTTGATATTTGGATCCCAGGTGCTTTCTCTTTGTTATGTCATAGAGAGTAATTACAATTCTGCACTCTCTGCCAGTTGGCCACTTGGCTGATGAGGAGTAAGGCAGAAAATTAATTCAAAGTTCAATACTCCTTTTCACTACTTAATGCAAAAATAAGCCAGAGGAAAATCTAAAGTGAATAATGAGAAGAGATGGTGAACAGAGACTGCACAACACACTTGGCTGATGGCTGCAGAAGCCAAGTCCATGCCCTGAGGACTTCCATGAGTTCTACCTAAAATGGTCACTGGACAACAGGCAGAAAGAGCAGTGGTTTAATCAAGCTCTCCCCAGCATTTGGGACACTTGCTCAGCTCTGTGCCCAGAGGCACAGCTCCAATGAGAAGTACAAAGCAGTCTGACCCCCACATTAGATGACAGTTTAAAGATTAGGGTTGTATCCTGAGGGAAAGAATTGTGCATCACTTCTGACTGGGCAAGAATGCAGGTTTTGGCTCCTGCTCTGTAGATATCCATTCTAACCACCAGGCCACTCTCCATGGCAAAACCTCCTCGTTTAATTGAGGATTAGGTGTTTTTTTGCCAAGGTGACCTTGATCTCTGATTTTTTGAGAAAAGGGCAGAGAAACTTATTTCAGGACCAGCATTTATGACAGCATGAAGGGAGGTGTTTCCTCAGAGCTATAAATAACCATAAAGATAGGTATTTAAGACAACCCTTCACTCTGTTTTCTACTATCTCTTGCTTTGTATTTAAGTTTTTGGGGTTTTTTTCCCCTCATATAACTATATTCAGTCTTAAACCCATGTTAATATAGATTTGGCCTCCTATGTCCATACACAGTTATACCTCCAAGGCTTAAACAGTGTCAATTGAAATATTTAGAACCTTCAAGTATATTGTTGTCTTTTACACATTTGATTCACAGACATTTCTGAATGTAACAGAAACTCCTCATTTATGAGGAGATGTTTTGTATTTCCTGCAGTACAAGTCCAGTGCAAACCATGCCTGTAGTCATGTAACATGTTTTTGTGTTCCTTTCATGCACCTTTAACTCCATCAATTATTTTGTGGTATCAAGTAAATCCCAAGGTATATCTCCTGTAAGAATGTGAAACACTGTGTTCCCTTCACATTTACAGGGAAGCATAAATATTGCACCTTTTTCTTCTTGAGGACAGATTTCAATGTGTTCTTGACAGAGAAGTGCCCACCTTATTGATTCAAACAACATCTGAGAGGCATCAAAACTGCAGCAATAGTTTAGCTGCTAACATGAATCACAAACTCTTTTTCAGCACATGTGAACTGGGATCTTACCACCCTAAACACTGATACATAAATACAGTTATTTGACATAATGTAATTTCAGAGCAAAATCACATCAGTGCATTGACTTAATATCAGGTTCTATGTGACAGTCTCATATTCTTGGCTGATTACTGAGAAAGTGCAGCCTAAACAGCCCTGTGCAAGTAAAAAATATCTAACCTATAGAAAATAAGATTAATAACCTTACTGGACAGATGCACTCTGAGATTTTAATTCTGCTTCAATTCCTGTTTAGCAGAAGTTCATTAAACTCCTACATCATGAGTCTGACCTAGAAAAGTAAATAAGTACTCTGTTATTCCCTTTAGAGCCCCGAGTTACTAATAAGGAATTATAAATCTCCAGTCACTTTGTCAAGCAGCCAAATACATCCCAAGTGAAACACAACTGCAAAGTTCATGAAAATGAGACTGACTGAAATGCAAGACTAAAAATGAGATTTTGTTTTACAGACCATGAATTAATACCACATTGTTTCTGCTTTTGTGAACTACAAATATGGACAATTAGGAAAGCAGTAAATACAACTAACTTCACCCACCTAAGTTCAGTCTTTCACTGGCCCTTGTTTGTCTCCTCCTTGAAAACATCAAGCAATGCACTTATGTAGCACTACTCATCAGAGATGTTTCAGCTTCTTATGAAGACAGATAGGAAGTTTAGATAGGGAGAGATTAAGGGGTAAATAATCATAAACCATTCCCACGTGCCCCAGCCAAAGTCACCACACAAGCCAGAGACAGGTCTGGTAATGGGACCATAGTTCCCTGATCACCTTCCAGCTCTAAAACCCACAGAGTGTCATGGGCACTGCTCCAACAATGTGATAAGCAGAAACATTACTAGAAATTTATGAATTATCACATTGAAGATGCTCTCTGAAGCAAAGCCACAGCCCTTCTCTGCATAAGGATGAAAGTTGGGCTCTGCTTGAAAATCTGGCTCACTGATAAAAGTCCTCTTGGCTTCAGTGGGTCTAGGACTCTCCATTCCTTTCCAAATATTTCTTGAAAATCTGCTTTGGATTTGTTGGTTCATTTGTTGGATGACCTCACTTATACTATCCAGGCTATGTTAAATATAGTAGCTTGAATTGTTATTACCTACAGCAATTAAGCCTATAATTAGATCCCCTTCAATGTCTTCTTGACTTGCAAATGCATCCCTCTGACCTTCCCTGATGCTGTTTTACATTTGACCCTGGAATTTCCCTGGTTGCTTTCCTAAAGCAATAGCTCCAACATCCTCTATGAACTAATCTGGTCAAAAAGCTGGATTCTGGTTTTAATAATACAGTGAGAATTATTTCTAATCACGTTTCCTCTCTCTAACTACAAAACACCTAATGTTCATTTACAAATCATCCTATTGGAGTTTTATCCCACTGCTTTTGCAGCTGTCCATCAGACCACAGCTTTAGAGAACGTTCTGTGTGCTGCTGAGACACCAAAATATGCAATTGTACACATGATTGTACAGCCAAACACATGTATTGGCTGTGGTAGGAATGTGGCTATATTAATACCACTGGTAAGCTCAACCCTTCACCTTGTAAGGCTCACCCTGTTTGCCATGAGGAAACCCTGCAAGGCCATAAAACCCCTAAAGGCCTGTCTACTCCCAAAACCAAACCTTCCCAAGTCAAACACTGCTCATTTGGCTGCTGCCTTGTGAGGGCAGAATGGTCTGTACTGTGTTCTGCATGTACATTGTAAAGCAGTTTGGAACTCAGTGGTATGAAAATAATTTAAGTTATAGCATGGTTTCACAGTTTGAATTATACCTGATGTATTTGTCATGCTGATTTTTAATTCTCAATCCACCTCTAAAGCTGAGGTGGCACCATTAATTACATAGTTGGAACACTGTACCTGTATAAAAATGTGAATGAAATTGCTAAATTAAGATTGCCTCCAAGAAACTGTTGCTTAGTCTCATTAGCAACATAAAAGTGCAGTAATTGAAATGCATGCAAGAAGCTGTTTATTCAACTGGCCAAGAAACCTGACAGTTACTAGAGGCAATCTTAATCTACACAAAGAGAGGGTTAATTAAAGATATGCAAATAATTCATTTTCTTGTGGTTCAAGCTAGGAAGTACCTAGTGTCCCATTCAAGTAGGTGATGAGAAGACAATGGATCCTCTGGAAGATCACAATGAGATGTGAAATACATTGTACAGAAGGTGTTGCACGTGCTGAAATACAATGTACTAGGAAAAGGGAAATTAAAATCTTGGCCCAATTTGCATGTATTTTAGCATCCCACAGGGAAAATAAACATGTTTTGTAACTACTGACACCTTCACATCAAATTCAGAAACCAAATCACTGAGGGGGGTTTTCCAGCCTCACACAGTGTTTCAGAGACAGCCTGTCACAGTCTCTCCAGCTCTGGCAGATAAAGACAGACATGGCTTTGGGCTGTGGGAGAGACAATGTTTTACTGTTATGTGGCTAAAATTCCACCAGTTATTCTGTAGACTGAGGAGCAGTGTCAGCAACTGGACAGTCTGTGTCTCCACTTCAGGCAATTTAATATCTCCGATCTTTTATTTTCCTTTTTCCCTATTCCATAAACCGCCACCAAATCCTCCTTTTCTTTAATCTAAGCTTAATTGGGTTTTTGGCTGTTATCTGGGGAAATTACTTTTTCTCATTCCTGAGGGAAACAGAACAATGTCCTCAGGAGAGCTGAGCACAACAGTCAGCATAGTGGTCAAGGTCAGGAGAAAAAGTGTTATCTTCTTTCCAGGAACCTCCTCAGAGGTTCCTCAGTCACACCATGAGGAACAGAGAAAGGAATAAATGACTTGAGGATACAATGCACCACCAGGGACTTGGATACATGGTACTGGACTACTGGTACTGAGAGGTAGGACTATACACAAGCACACTGCAATAAGATGGATATCTTAAAAAAACACATCAAAAGCAATGTGTTCACTGAAATACAGTGCATGTGTCATACCATTTTAATTGTAAAGTATAATTAAAGTGTACAATTGTCTTAGTGTGGATGGAGACTTTGAGGTATAAAGGTGTTTTTTACAATAAGCTAGTCCTAGAAAACAAGGATAAAAGGCTTTTCTGGGATAAGGCATCTTGACACTACACATCTATGGCTGTGGCAGAAGACAACTATTTCCATTAGGGACGTGAACATCATGGAATAAAAAGTGCACGTAGACCAGTCCCAGCAGAAGAGGGCAAGTTTTTAACCGAAAAGGGGGAAAATGGGGGTTTGACAAAAACTGCATTAAAAAGCAGCAGTTCTCTTTTGTTTGTACATCAAAGGCACGTCATTATCAGCACAAAGGGAACTTTGTGTCTCACTGATGCCCTCATCAGGGTTTGCACATACAGACTTAACGTTAATAGTTCTCCACAATGTGTAATGTGGAAAACAGAAATAGAACCACCACCATGAGGTGCCTTCAATGGAGTTATCACTTTGCAAGATTGGGCCTTTTTTTTTAATTTTTGCTGCTTTATGTTGCTTGGAATATTTACTCAAAGCGTTTGTGTTCCAAATATTTCCATTTTCAGAACACAGTTTAATGTATAGACAGAGCAGCAAACTGTCTGCTTCCTGACAGATCTGATAAGAACCAGATATGTTCCCAACATAAAGCTGTCTGAGGAGCAGAGCAACACACCTCTGCAGGACAGCTGCTCAGACAGGAGTATCTGCTGGTAAATCTGAAATGACTCACACTGACAGAACCATTCTACCTGCTATCCAGACACGTTCCTCTCAAACACCACACCAACTCAGGAGTACAACCAAAGCTATTTTTATTGTGAAAATACTACATCTTCCGCTCCTGGGTGTAGATGCAGATGTAGTGCAGGTGCATTCCAGACACCAACCTCTTTGAAACATTTTGCCGTGGCACCAACTACTACAATACGTGTAATTTTTCTCCTCTTGGCTGAAAGGGTGCTTCCCAGGAGTCTGTGATGTGCTGGGATGAACACACACACTGTCAGACTCTGCAACAACCCCATGGAGCGTGGAAACTTATATTAGAGCTTGTGTTGTCCCTAGCACTGGGCATCTCCAGCTGCATTCTAAGGCAATGCCTCCTGCAAGCCTAATCTGCACCCACAATCTACTGAAACACTGTCCAGTACCAAGTTGCTCTCATGGGACAATTGTACAACTAATTCATGAAAACATCTCAATATCCATAATTCCACTGCGGCTACTTTGTGAGAGGTCTGGGGAGGAAATAAATAGCCCTGCAACAAACTGCATTATGAATTATTCTGATGCAAATTCATACTCTAAGGCATTCCTCTTGTGCTAGAAGGAAGGAATATAAACAACTGAGAATATATTTTTGTATTTGGATTTACAGGGGTCATTATAAAAAAGTGATTAACTGTGAAAAACCTCCATACTAATACTAGTTTAAAGAATTAGATGAGAATCACAGTAGTGATGGACAGCTAACCAATACATTTACATAACACCGAGTCACAGTCAAAAGATGTTAATTTCCATTATTCCCATTTAATGTTGTGGATTTTAAAATATTTTGGCCTAGATCTTTAAAACAGATAGACACTTAAATCTGTTTGAAATTAATGCAAATTTTCATCAAACTACTTTTGAAGAACTGGCCCTCTGGATTTCTCAGGGTATTATCATCACAGTTAATGTATTCACACAGGAAAGAAATTGGCTTAGTCACAGAGTCTATCAGCTGAGATTTGCAGCACTCCTCCTCTGAAGAAAATAATCTCACATTAAAATTTTGAACATTTTCAAACTGTCTCAACCACTAATATTGTTCTGTGCAGCTTGATCCCTTCCCACAGTGACAGGTAATATGCTGCTATCACTGTAAAATCAGGGTTCTACATCCATGGAAGACTGAATTATACTGAACTACCAGGAGCTGATCCCACCACGCTATCGTGGCACCTGAGTGCCAGTGAGGTCCAGCAGCTCCCTGGGATGCAGGAACAGTGGCACCAGATAAAGGACAGTTGGGTCAAATAGTATCTATAATATTTACAGGTACCAACAAAACATTTAGATGGCACTGCCCATCACTCCTTGGTACAATAATTCTGAGATGGCGTAGCTAGACCAAGCAACACTAACCAAGTGACATAATTTACAATTTTACCAGTCTAAGGCATGTCAGGATTGGACACCAGGCATCTTTCTCCCATATGTATAATTCTGAGGAGTTTTACAAAATACCAGATTATAAACTTAGTGTAATTATTTTCTAATAAGATAGGAGATCTTTCCAGTTCAGAGCCCTAAATATGAGGTAAGTTCAACACAAGAAGTATTCCACCAGTATCAATTTATAGCAGCTTGTGTCCATCCAACCAACATAGAGTTAACTGTAGACAACCCTCCTTTAACTTCTAAAACCAACTTGAAACCAGTCTTTCAAAAAAGAAATTCACTTTGGAGAATCTCTTTCTTTTTTCATCTCTTCCTAATGCAGCTTTAAATTAACATGTTCAATAAAGCAAGCAACACTCTAGCTCTAATAGCCAGAACCAATCTTGACCCTCATTTTATCTTAGCTGGATATAATTACTTGATACTAATGTAGAGTGCCAAAGTTATGCCTGAATTTCACTGAATTATTATTAGACAGATTTTGGTTGTGTAACACTACACAGCTCTCCATCAGTTTATTTTGTAGCACTCCTGCTTGCCTGCAGATGGAAGTCACAAACCTTGACCGTAATTTCAAGCAAATCCACCGACTTCAGGACCAATCCCATAATCTGATATATGCCAGTAATCACATCAGTGGGTTTGTACAAATCCTTCTCCAATAGAAAAGCTCATACTTGTCTCCCTGAACCAAGTGACATGCATTTATTAGAGGCCTAATGCACGGAAATGCACATTCCAAATAGGGCATCGTACGTGGCACACGGCAGCTACGGAGCAAGCAGACACTGCTTTTTGTGGGGGTGTGCCACGAGCTGCCAGTAGAGTTTGTCAAGCAATACCTTGAAATTCAGTTATATCTCAGTGGATGGCTGGTTAATTTTACGGAGTCTAGACAGAAAGTTTGAAAATTAACACGCATAAATTTGAATCAATCATCTCTGTGCGTTTAGCAGTCGCTGCACTACTGATATCTACGGAAAAATGACCAGAGCTGCCTGGAATATCAATAAGAAACCCCACAACAGAATGTCAACAAACAGTGAAGTACCTACATAATCACAACTCGTGCTCTCTCTAAATGAGGTGATCATGCCCTTAGCACTAAGTGATGGTCAGTCACGATGGAAAACCTCAGTGGGTCAGCCTTGTAAACAGCACAGCGTTATGTGTCACATGAGCAGAGACCAGCTAGATTTTCACTAATCAGTTCTGAGAGTGCCAAAGGCTCACTGATTGTTTCATCAACTCAGGTTTATTCCAAGTATAGCTCATCAGATTACAAGCCTGACAGAGGCTGAAGTACCTCACAGTGTTACACAGCTGATGAGCACAGTGTCGCAACAGCGACCGAAATGAGGCTGAATCTTTCTTTCAAAACTTATTCTACTAAATATAAAGCAGGCTCCTTCAGAACATACTTTGAAAATTAACTGTACCATGCCAAAATTCTTTAATATTCAAATGCCACTAAAATGCATACTCCAAAAAATCCTACTCTCACCGTGTGCCTGTAGTGATACTTTTACACACACTGGAGTAATACGAAAAACATGGCCTTTTGTATTAATGAATCAAATACAAGGACACAAGATGGTTGGTCTGAGAAAGCAACAAGCACACAGACATTAACTGAACAATGTACCTGATAGATGAGGTAATCCCCATAGCAGATGCTTCACATGCATCAGATCTGTTGCTTTGACATCAGTACTACAAAGAAATGTTTCAACCTTCCTCTGCAGCCTAGTAAGTAGTTAATAATCTCACCTAGTGTATTTTTAAACACTGTAGAAGATTTTATTCTATCTAACATACCCATCCAGCCTAACCAGGAGTGACACACACAGGCATATATCCTCACCCTTGTATTGAGAACCTCATTTCTACTCACAGACGAATCACTTTGCATTATAGTTTCGAACTTCAAAACATTTTGCAATAATGCAGGAACCTTCCACTGCAGAGGCACACACAAGCCCCACAAATAGCTGTAGGTGATTCAGTTGCTTATTTTATCCTGTGATGCTTCAAATTTCTTCTTTATTTTGTCTACTGTTTGATACAGTTACTTTATTTAAATTACCCATAACTGTACCAATATAAGATAAACAGTACCTATAACGCTTCTAGCACTTACAAAAACTTCTCAGAGTTCAGACACAACACAACATCTGACTGTTACTTTATGCTTTACCTTGCAACTTCTTGCCTTACCTACTGTCTTTCGTCTTACTTAGTGCTCACATTCTTCAGGCCTGGCAATTGATCTATTTATTACACGTTTGCAGAGCTCCCCACACATTTAGTCTTGGTTCCCTACCTGTGCCTCAAAATAAACACACAGGAACAGAAGAGGTTCTCTGCTGCAGTTCCCTAGGGACCCTACTCAACATCAACTTCCCAGTGCTCATGTCTTCCTGGCTCTCTGGCCAAAGCAATGCAGATTTGTACCTTCCACTCACAGCAAACTACTACAGCTGACAAAGGGTAGTTCAGCACACTCTGCCCATGTGACCAAATGTAATAAGTAGAATTCAACCATCCTTGGAGAAAAAAAAAATCCAAAAAACCACTCTATAACCAGCACTTTGTAGGATTCACAGAGCACATGCTGAGTATAACCCAGAGTATAAACTGATCTTTCTGTTCCAAAAGATATTGTGCTTTCTTCTGATCCTTTTCAAACAGACTTTGACCATCAATGCACAAAAATTCATGCGTTTTCATATCATTAATGTACAACATTACACTGAAAATGGGGGAAGAGGACTCCTTTTTATTCCAAGGTCTTCAGTTTGGGGTACAAAATCACTAATGCCCCTTCCATGGATTACTAACTAATCAGAAGCTACCCACATGCAGATAGCATATACTGACAAAAAAATAAATTAATAAAATCTTCATCCTAGTAAATAATTCATGATAAACACAATCTTTGGATTTTGAGCACATAATTAAATGCTGTCATAATTAAACATTTATCAAGTTGAAAATATGGTACACTTGAATATACCCAATTTGTTAGTACAGAGAAATGTGACTTGCCCTGATTATCCACTGAACCCCTGACATCCTGTACCACACAGCACTAATGCTGGAACTCAAATTAGTGCATTAGAGGCTTGAACATTACACTATAAACTAAGTTTTGGGTTTCCAGGAGTTTTAGTTTCATTTAAGAATTTGAAATTGTACAGTAAAGGCACTAACTGAGAGGCAAGGAGAACTGCTTGCAAACAGCTAGATGAGTCCTGGCCTGGAAAACGTACAGATAGAGGTAAACATTTCAGTTACTTATATTTGATGGTCCAACTTAAAACCTTTTAACAGGACTGTGAAAAGCAATGAATGATTCACGGGATAAATACAAGTTCTTTGCCTCCACAGCTAATATCCCATCAGTGATTACTAACCAATTCCTTTAGAAGAAAAGCAAAATACTGATGATGGCCAAAATTTGAACACAGATTCTCTTCACATGCAACCTTTCAAAACCACTTCTGTTTCGAAAGTTGTTAAATTAGAAAAACAAACAAACCCTAAGCTTCCTGAAAACTGCTTTTCCCCTCAATATTAGATTTACTTGGTTTTACTAAAATACAGTTTTTCACTTTAAATACAACGTATTTTTTAAAAAAGACACAGTTTGCCAGATAGCAAAATACGTTAACATAAAATATAAAAATCTGGTTTTGAAACACTTAAAATGAGAAAAACCCTTAACATATTTTTTTCAAATGTTTTTGTTTTCTGGTAGGTTGTCCCTAAAAGAAGCCAGAGACACTGATATCAACTTCTGGTGCCTTTAAGGCTGGTTTCTTTGTATGCAGCATAGGATGGGGGAATGATGAAAGAAACTCATCCTCTCATTATTATAAAATGGCTCACTGGTAAACACAAAGTATGCGAACCATATCCAACTGCTTCAGATCCCTTCCATTCACTTAAAAACAAATGAAGAAACACTCCTACCATGCAACTTACTTGACATTAAATCAATAATTAAAATAAATGTCATTTCAGCTGGGATTCCATTTTATCTTAGAGCGAAATAAGTAAAGAGATCCCATTTGTTTTCATATTTAGGCTTTCTTTGATCTTCAAAACACAGGGAAATCTACTGCACATTAAAGTAATTTTGTATACCCAATACCATTAATTTCTCCACAAACCACAGCCTCATATTAGGACAACATATAGCAATGCTCAGAAGGATTACCCCTCTCCCATAGGTTATTTATGAATGCCCATTAAAAAATGCCAAAGTGCAGGCTATTCATCTATCCAATAAATAGCTAAAATAACATTTGTTATACCCTGGAATATTCCTGACACTCAATGCCATTAGGATTTTAGGAGGAGAGTTTTGTTCTCCCTGCAACCATCTACAAATGTTTGCAGCTGTCAGAACATATCTCCAACCATATTCACAAACAAGCTATCCATAAAAACACCTGATACACCATCAAATGAATATTCACAGCTGCAAACAGCTGACCAGACCATATAGGATAGCTTTTATTTAGTAACTAATATGAAGATTTGGGCACTAGCATCAAATTTAACTTCATTGTTATTACAGTGTAGTTCAGGGAGGTAATTACCATAAATCTGTGTAACACTTAAATTTAAACCACCCTTTTTTCCTTTTTTTTTAGGATTAAAACTTTCTACCACAAAAGAAATGCACCTGCAAAAACCCAATTTAAAGGCAGACCTGCATAATTAAATAGGACTGAGAAAATCTGCCCAGCTCCAGGCTGGATGCCTGACTGGATTTACTCCATATTCAAAGCATGGCTGCTTTGAGCTCAGAATATTGGGAAATTTGACAGTGGTTGTGCAGGAGCTACAGTCCCAAATCTCCAGCTGTTTCTGAGCAGGAAAGCTGTCCTCAGTAGCTGGACTGTGGATGTGATGCCTAGCATTAGCCAGAGTTATGGGGCTCAAACCTAATTCCTGCTGAAGACATGGAAGTCTTAGGAGGAATCAAGCTGAGGTATTGATCCTTATTATATGTAATAGGCAAAACAAGCATCATAAGCCCTGATTAGTGCCATAAGCCTCCAAGATGTATTTAGAACAAGAACACAACTGAAGTCTGGGAAAACTGAAAGGCAGAAGTAAAACAAAACATGAAATGGGATTACCTAAGCAAGCAGGGAGTAGGAAGTAGAAAGAAAAGAAGAAGAAAGGGGCTAAAGGCAAGGAAATGCAAAATGTCATGAAGAGCTGTAACATGAAAGAAGAAACTACACCTATGGAGTAGACAAACAGTCAGAAGCCTCAAAGAGAGTTCTAGAAAATGTAACGAATACTGACATGAGATAATTTTTAAAGAAAATTTCTTCAGTAAGTGGGAACGCAGCTCATGGTCCTTCCAACACATCTCCTCAGAGAGGAGCAGAAAAAACAAATTCAGCTTTTTTCCTGACTTCAAAAACCCGTTAAGGAAGGCAGGTGATCAAAAGCTCACTCCAGCTGCCAGCCAAGCAGACAGGACAGTGTGAGGTGCTTATGGGAGGCAAAGAGCCCGAGGGAGGGGCTGGAGCATGAACCCCCCACCCTCCCGTGGGACAGCTCCAGGGTGAACTGCAGGCACAGCACCCAGAGGGATGACAAGCACAGAGCACTGTGACCATCAACCTGTAGAGCTACAGGGAGCAAAATTTCAACCCCAGTCTTCTACAACACAAAAGCAGCAGTGGGTAAAGGAGCTATTAAGAGGTAATGAAACTACACTTGTTGATTAAAAAGGGCTTGGATGATGCTCCATTCCCCAGGTCTGGGCATAGAAATGGACCCTGTATTGTACTTCTGTATGGAGAGCTAAAATAACAAGAACTAAGCTAATACAAGGGCACACCACCTCTTCAGAGGCACACTTGCATAACAACAGTAAAATCCTGCAGAGAACACAGAAATACATGGAAAAGGACTTCCCTCACACCCAAAGTGAGAGACCTAACTTACAGAGGAAAGCATATGAACTCTGGTAGTTCCAGCCACATGCAGACAGTAGGAATCACTTGGCCAATATTGTAGAAGTGTTCAAAAGGCTGAATGATACTAGATCGTGTTCAGAGCAGTTGGAGTCACATTGAAATCTTGAAAATAACTGAAAAAATAATTTTATTCCAAAAGGAAAACCTCAAAACATTTTCCATAAGCATTTCCATAAGCCAGAGGTTATGCTAATCAATGTATAGGATGGGAGACAGGTGTTTAATCAATTCACTTAAGAGCCATCAGTAGATGGTATATGAACAAGTCTTGTTTCTAATTCAAGAACTCCTTTGCTACAGCATTAAGATTCATGACACAAGTTCCTCCATATTTCAGTTTTTCTCATATTCCAGGAACCAAAATAGTTTTCAGTGTGCAAGTTACAATAATATATTATATGAGCTCATAATATATGTATATATGGACTTGGCAGTGCTGGGTTAACAGTGGGACTTCACAATGATCTTAGAGGACTTTTCCAACCTAAATTATTCTACAGTTCTATGATTCTGCATATATCTCTCCAGTATAAATACATTCTACCATAGGTATCAGCCCATCACAGCTCAAGCTAGAGAAACTCAGTCCTTCAGCTCCTGTTACAGCACCCTTTGCTTTTAAATCTGCAGGTCTACAGTACAAGCTCTGATGTCTGTCCCATGCATTACTAAATAAAATACTGACACAACTATTAGACCAGCTCAACAGCTGAACCTATGCACATATGCTATCAGGACTGTGCCTTCCAATTCTATAGAACTGGAAGTTCTTGGGAAACAAAGCAAAAGGAAATGTATCTCTCAGCTTGCCTGAGACAAAACACTGCTTGTCCCAAAGCAAACAATGATTTTCTTCTCCTCAATAACAGCAGAATCACAGAATACATTTCAGCATTTATTACTTAAGATGCCCCACAGAAGTCAGTGACGAGCTTGGTACTGACTCCAGTACATCAGAAATCCAGTGCAAGACATTTTCATTTAATAAATTCTAACAGAGTGCAGGATCAAAGTTCTGTCTACATAATTGGAATCCCTAATGTTGTGTTCACCACATCCTGCTCCCTGACACTCAGGATGAAAACCAAGATAACCCCCAGGAAGTACCAGTCATTAACATTCCAGAAGACACAGCTGCTGCTGAAGGATGCACTTCTGAAGGATGTGTTGGAGGATAATCTGGAAAAGCACTGAATTTCAGAGAACCCCCTCACAGGAGGTGGAAAAAGGGGCCAGAATATTGGTAATAAACCCTCAGCAGCTCTAAATAATCAAACCATTACAATATGTGAGCACAGTGAATAGTCACATATCTATTTCTCATTGATTTCAGTGGGGTTCAGTGTACCATATCTGATAAATTCTACTGTGCAGCTAATAAAACACATACATGAATCACATGAATATTAATGGCTATTCCTCTTTTTTTAACTCATAATGCTATAAATAGTACTTTGTATTTTATATTGATTTTAGGGCACACGTAATACATTATGTCCCATTAGAATCAATGAGGAGTGAAAATACAATCACAGAAAATAATTTGTATTAAGATGAATATGATTGACCTTTCAGCCTTTTTCCACGTTTTCAGCAACACAGGCTGATAAACAAATTTAAGATGACATTTACATTTAAGAGCAGCACAAAGGAATAAGAGACTTGTGACATTCAGAAGCACAGGATGGACCTATGAATGAGAAGGAAATTGCTCAGGTGAATAATAAATACATGGAGAGTTCACCTGACATTTGTTTTCTTATCGCTTGCTTCTTCTCTGTCCCTTATCAAACTTAATTTTCTATCTAAATCAAACACCGAAAAATCATCATCAATTTCCTTGCGAAAACTGGAATTTAGATTCCGTAGCATATGCTTAATCTTCCAGAAAACAGCATTAACACAAGCACAGACAATCACGTCACAATTTCAAACAAATGGATTTAACAGACTTCTGCAAAAACCACATAGATGAACCCATTGGCCCAATTTAAATGCTTGAATAAAAACAATAATGCTATTTACTAAACACCTTTACAAAGAGCTGACAGATTCTGTAGCTGCCAAGAGTAGCAACACCTGAGAATAATCATAAACACCTTGTCTAAAAACAAGGTGTTGCCAGCTCCCTCTCATTGAGGGTGAGAAGATAAACAGCATAAAGAATATTGACAGAAAGGTAAATCCCAAACAGGAAAAAGTATCAACACGCCCTTTTGTAGTTTTATCACAAACACATGAATGCAAATACTGTTTTTAAAGAGTCTTCCCTTGTCTTTCAGAACACTAATGCTGAACTAATGTAAGTATATTGTTACTGCAAAAGAAACATTTTCCTTCCAATTTTTACAAACTTAATCATGCCTCTTTTACTTCTTGCTTTTTAAAAGCACCCAAGTGCTATGGGGTGTTTTTTATCAAACTAATGAGATTAGAGACTTACATTATCACTATCTACTAGTAAGAGAGAAAATGTGTCTCACTGGGCTTTAGAGAGGCTTTCAAATATTATATATCTTAATGGCATATTTCATTTGAATGCACAGCAACAGACTGCACTGAGGTGAGAAAATAACACACAGGCAAAAGAACTTTAAAAAAAGATCATACTGAGATGATGTATCAAGTAAAATTGGCATTTTTGAGAGTAGTCTTCTTCCAACACAGGATTTAACCTTTACTGGAAGAAGACCAGGCAGCTAGTTTCTCTGACTTTAGAACAAATGTTACACTATGTTCCACTTTAGCACTGTTGCCTGAAAATAATTTGAGATAAACACAGCTAAGATATAACTAAAAGCTGATTTATATTGTCACCATTGGGCTTCAAAGCAGAAACCATTTCTTTTTTCAAACCAAATCCACCATGTATCACCCTTTCACTACAGATGAATTACAAATTCAATCTATAGCCTCACTTTTACTGCAAGTAAGAAGATGGACCATTCTGAAACACAAATCTGAACTGAGCCATTTCAAAAGCTGGATGAATCTTTCCAAATGCTTTACCCATGAGAAAATAGTGAATCTGGTGTACCCCCACTCATATCTTTAAAAGTGGTGATTTCATGTACATCACAGGGTTAAATAGCAAAGAACACCTGCTATTTTTGCAGTTAAACATGCTGCACAAGGTAAAATAAAAATCAACAGCACTGAAAAGTTCCACAAGAAAAGAACATGGCAACTGCATGCAAAATACAGACCCTTGGTTGTGATGCCCTGTGTGTAGTTTTCCAAGGATGGCTGATGATGCTTCACCTGGATTCAGCACCTAAGAGTTGAGCTATGCAGCTTTGTAGGACAAATGCTTAACTCAAAAGTGACAACACCTGTGGTGGGCTGACCCTTGGCTGGACACCAGGTGGCCACCAAAGCTGCTCCATCACTCCCCTCCTCAGCTGGACAGGAGACAGAAAATAAGCTCAAGATAAGGACAGTGAGAGATCAATCACCAGTTACACTCTTAGACAAAACAGACTCAAATTAGCTTAATTGCCAATCAAACCAGAGTAGGATAATGGGAAATAAAGCTAAATCTTCAAACACCTTCCTCTCACACATCCCAGCTTCCCAGGTTAACTTCACTCCCCGTTTTCTCTACCTCCTTTTCTCAGTAGCACAAGGAGATGGGGAATGGGGGCTGTGGTCAGTTCATCACACACTGTCTCTGCTGCTCCTTCCCCCTCAGGGAGCTGGGGAGGATTCCTTCCCCTGTTCCAGCACTGGCTCCTTCCCATGGGAGACAGTCCTCCGTGAACTTCTCCAACATGAGTCCTTCACACAGGTTGCAGTTCTTCACACCTTCACCCTTCCATGGGGTGCAGCCCTTCAGGAAGAGGCTGCTTCAGCCTGGGTCCCCCACAGGGTCACAAGTCCTGCCAGCAAACCTGTTCCAGCGTGGGCTCCTCTCCCCACAGGTCCTGCTGAGAGCCTCCTGCAGCACAGGCTTCCCACAGGGTCACAGTCTCCTTCTTGATCAGCTGCCAGGACCCTCCTGGTCAGCCACTGGCTAAGAAAGAGAGAACCCTCAAACAACCCAGGCTGCCTTTCAATCTCAGAAGCACCCCTGTGAATCGCTTTGGAACCCATGGGCTGCCCAGTTTCTAGTGAAATTGTCACTTTGAATTTCATCTTTAAAANCCTCAAACAACCCAGGCTGCCTTTCAATCTCAGAAGCACCCCTGTGAATCGCTTTGGAACCCATGGGCTGCCTAGTTTCTAGTGAAATTATCACTTTGAATTTCATCTTTAAAATGAGAGTCATAACACTGATCCATACCCTAAGGGCTCAAAGCACTTTAGAAAAAGCTATGCAAGTGCTAGGTAGGTACATCATGGTAAAAGAAAATCAACAGAATGGGAGTGTCTCCTTGCCCTGTGTTTGAAAGCACCTGGCACCTCAGAGCCTGCTCTGCAAGAAGGCTTCAAGGAAAAAGGTTAATGTAAATAAATACCTTTTTCTGTAACCGTGTCTCGTTTGCTTTGCTCTCAAAGACAACTAATCCATTGCCAGGAATAACAGCAAGGTCTGTTTGTGGCAGTTTACTTTGTGTATGGCCTTGAATAAACAACTTCTCACGTACTTTCATACTACCTTTATTTCTATATTAAGAAAGCAAATGAACTAACAAATATCACTCACTAAAACCAAATTATAATTTCCCTTTTTTAAGTGTTGTTTTCAATACAAAGCATCAGGTAAGCACCATTTCAGAGGAGGTGTCCTAGAAGAATATGTCCACAGTGTTTAGAGAAATGCTTAACACAGGAAAATGCACTCCATGGGCCTCTTGAATTTGTGGTCAGGTGATGGTGCTGATGGCATTTGTTTTATATCTTCAATATTTCTCAACAGCCTCTGTAGGAAGAAGAGTTCAGGGCTTAAAAGTGGGAGCTAGAGCAAAGGTTAGGGGACACATGCCTTTCACCCCCACCTAAAACACACTGTTAATGCCTTGACCAAGTTATCAGCTATATTCCCTAGCCATGGAAAGACTGCAACACTTCAGGATGTGGGGCCTGAGTTTTACTGGCAGGGGCACATCGAGACAGAGAGGGATTCACTTGAAATGCTGGGGTTTGAATCCAAAGATTTCAAACCAAGACTAGTTAGCCTGATTCTATTTTGCACTAAGGGCATTTCATACTTTTAAAATATTATATAGGAGTGTTCAGGTGGGCAGATATTGCTAAGCGTCCAAGAACCACTTCACACCAACCTTTCCCTTGGCCATTAGCACAGACTGCAGCAAGCGTACCAGCACAGGCTTCTCTGGATAATACCAAAAGGATAAATACCAAAAGCAAAGGATAATACCAAAAGCAGAGGATAAATTTAGAGATGGCAAGGAGCTGCTTTAACTCTCAATAAGCAATGAGAGCAATACAGTTCGGTTCCAGAAATACTTTGCTGTTTGAATTCCTCTTTCAGTCTCAACCACAGGACTAAACCCAAAGTCATCTGCGGTGGAGTAGTATTTACAAACAGGATTTACTTATTTAAAATAGGAAATCCCTCAAAAAAGCACAAAGATGTATACAAAGGCATTGTAGTTTTGCAGTCATAAAGGGTTCCTGTACCTGTATCTCTAGTTTCACGTTGTGTGACACATCCTTCAAACTCATCAGCCAAATGGTTATTTTGCTTGTTTGTTTTCCCAGCCTTTTTAATACATACAAGTGCTCTTCTCCATTTCCTCAGATTTAGACTAACATATTTAAAAGGCATTCAGGATTCATATTAACATCTAACCAGCAGTAAAAACTGTCATTTTATTTTATCCCTCTTAGCTCCCAGATTACAAAGTTCTATTAATTGAAAGACAGCACCAGTTCTCAAAGATAATCAAGAAGAAAGGTCAGTGGTTTATGAAAGTAAGTTCTGGCCTCTTGGGGGACTGCTGGGACTTGAGCTCAGTGTTATTTTCAATACCAAAAAACCAAGGATTCAGTGTCCCTCAATCACAGAACCATGGAATCATTAAGGCTGGAAAAGACCTCTGAGACTGGGTCCAACTATTAACTCAGCACTGCCACCTCCAACACTGAACCGTGTCCCTAAGCACCCCATTCACATGTGTTTTGAACTCCTCCAGGGATGGTGATCCCACCACTTCCCCAGGCAGCCTGCTCCAGTGCCTGACCACCCTTTCAGGGAAGAAATTTCCTACCTGGCAGAGACCAACCCCCATCTGTCTACAACCTCCTTTCAGGAGCAATAATGTCACCCCTGAGCCTCCTTTTCCCCAGACTACCCAACCCCAGCTCCCTCAGCTGCAACTTTTAGGACTTGTGCTCCAGACCCCTCACCAACAGTACAATCCTGGCACCGCTCATAAAACCATACAGATTCCCTCAGATCTGAGGAGGACCACTGAAACATCAACCCTCAAATGGGAATTCCTTACAAATGGTTGCTGCACAAATACTATCAGAATCACGTGTGACAATAAGCATTGTCAAGGTCTGTACTTCATGAAAACATAGGACATTCATAGAAAAACAAGTGTCAGTTTATATCACTGTCATCCTTTAACACAGATAATCTTAAAAATTGCTGTAAAATAATACAATTATTTCCCCAATCCCAATTATGTATTAATGCTATGGTTCCAATTTCTTGTGGTATTGTAAGTTCTCATGCTCCTTCCACACAGGAAGATTTTTAGAAACATGTGGTGTAGGAAGTATTTGGGACCAAGCAACTATTAGCCCTGGACTGCATCTTTTTCCTAATCTGTGTGAATCTGACAGAGCTGGCCTGACCCTTGCCCTTTCTGCCTTCACATTTTATTGATCTATAGACTTCAACACTTCAAAGCAGAATCAGAAAATATCTATGTGCCAACATAAGAGAGGTGCTCTATTAGGTGATCAGCAGCTGATGCTTAACATCTCACAGCACTGGCAGCCTCTGCTAATAACAATTGATTGGGCTGCAGACCTGGGCACTAATCCTGCTTCCACTGATTTCCAGGGGAGAATTCCACCGAGTTTTAGCAGGAGCAAGGCTGGGCTCTTTAAACAATGGCATTTCATTCACAGCATTTCCTGACCTTGTGTGTCTCTCCCCAGCTCTGCAAAGCAGCGTGTGGGAATAGCCTCAGTCACCCAATGCCATGTTTTTGTTCTCTCAAGGAATACAAAGGGAGAGAAGTCACAAGAATGTCTGTCAATATAAGACTGTTAGGAGATGCACAACAAGAAGTGATGGATTATAATAAAGAGAGAAAAAAAAGAAGTTGTTTGAGGCTGGTTTCCCTGACAGAGTCTCACCATCACTTGATGGATTATTTGTCAGGGTTCACCATTTGTATCCAGCTTAAGCTGCAATGCTGTGGCAGGAATATGTGTATTTCAGTGTCTAATCAGAATGGCCTGGTCTGTACACCTTCACTCTGAAGGGGGTACACTGCAGCTTTTACTGCAGTTTTATTCTCCATGATAACCTGATTCTCTACTTGCAGTTCTCTTCTTAAACTTTCCTAATTTAAATGAGAAGAACAGAACTGTCTTATCTTTATTTTTACCCTTTGAAAGGGAAGAGAAAAATATTTACTCCTAATCCATAGAAAGCAAAAAAACCTGAGATCATTTAATCTTCAGCTGCATAATGTTAAGCCTGAAAGGTGACCTCTGTTTTTTTCAAAGGTCACATTTCATAAATCCTGTCTTTCTGTACTCAGTTGCTCATATCTCACTACTGCCATACATAAAATAATTGAAACCTTTTGTATCTGCCCTCTTGTATTTATAATTTCTGTGCTTGCCCTTCAGACTTTGCAAATTTTAGGCAAAGAAAACTGAGGGCTACCAACATCCCAACCATACAGTGGATGCCCCTACAGTCCATAGAATTGAGACCTACTGTTTTAATCTACCGAACACAGTCACAACACAAGTAATTCTGCCACAACTCAGAGTCCAAGGAAACTCTGGATCAGCATTCCCACTGGTTAAGGCATTGGTAGCCTAAACATTCCTTCTACCTTAAAACACCTTAAAGATGATCCTTACTGGTATATAGCAAGATTTGTTCCTGCTCTTCCAAAACTACTCGTGTTTCAGAAACCTGTGATAGACTTCATACTCCAAAATTATCAGTCAATTGCTGACAACATTTATATTCAAATACATTTTAAATTATCCCATTTGTTGGTTGTCTTCTGGAGCCAGAAAAGGATTTTAGTTTTGCTTTAAACTAAGATGGGACTATCTGAATATGCAAAAAGAAGTCTGAGATGTGCTGTCACAATTCTTCCTCCCCCTCAATAAAATTCACGTCTTTGATTTTTAAACATATTTCAATAAAATGTCACATAATAAATACCAAATGCACAACAAACTACATCATGAAATATACACCAAATATTTCAAGACATAATAAAAACAAGTAGTTGTTGCTGGTGTGATGATGTTGCTGTTACCCAAAGGACCTGAGGGTGCCCATTTGACTCTGTTCAGTGCCTGTATTTGCACACCCCACTGA
Organism: Pachyramphus minor; assembly: GCA_013397135.1. NCBI lineage: Eukaryota > Metazoa > Chordata > Aves > Passeriformes > Tyrannidae > Pachyramphus > Pachyramphus minor. Next base: position 1,246,091 of record VYXB01005039.1, on the reverse strand, counting down.
GGTTTATTACAGCCCAAAATACTGTGATGTGCAGCCCTGCTGTGCACATCAACTATCATGCCTAAAGGGTTAAGTCACCAGAGTTGTGTGTGGTTCAACATGCTCTAAAAACCAAGGCATTGATTTAAGTGCCTGTGTGCTAATTTAGAATGAGATCTCAGACACAACTGATGATGCTTTGACAGAACCTGAGAGCCAAAACCTAAAGTGTGGTCTACAAAAGCCTTGTTCAACCAGCCACCACCTAGATCTGCACTTAAGGAACCACTCTTTCTATGTGTCTGACAGGAGTAAACCTGGCAGCCTTGCAGGACATCTAACATTGCCACATATGATAAAGTTGGGGGGGTTATACAGCTCAATAAAACAGATTAGAAAGCTCTTGTGTAATCTCCAACTCAAGTATTTCTCAAAATATGTGTTTTAACAGCGCCTGGAGAAGGAACTCAAATGCTTTACACATCATTTCCATGTGATAGGAGCAACTCAAGACCACAAATTGTGTTCTCTTCTGTTGTCTGTTGTCTGGGCTAAACCATCCTCCACCACAACCCTGTCCAAGCAGAAGGGCTGCACTGAAGACACACTTCAGTGTTCTCCTGCTGGGCAGCTCTGCACAGCAGAATAAGTATCTCAGATCCATTGCAGGGGCATAACTCTCCCAATCCACTGTATGGAACTTCAGTGTTGCATAGAACAAAGTCTGAAATTTCACTTCCAAGCCGCTCCTGAAAGTCAGGCACCTCAAAGAGATGCCTTGTGCACCTATCCTGAGGTTGAGCCCCCTCAGTTCTCAACACTTCAGCACTTCCCAAAGCCCTACCTGAAATTCCTCGCTGGACACTCAAGGTTAAAACTACAGTTTAAACTTTTTTGTTTCATTATCCCCCTCTGTCACACAGGATTAATACCCCTGTACTTTAAGGCAGGAGCCTCCATTTAATGCTTCTATGGCACTTGAAGATCCTCAGAAGTGAGGTGATATGAAAGCACAAAGCATTATTATTTCATGAGCTGAGGGGAAGAACCTCTTGTTCCAGAAAATGGGAAGGTTATATGTGTGTAAAATATAAAAACAGCCACTTGAAACCGTATTTGAAGGAGAATGTAAAAGAAAATTGTTATTTGTTGAGAGTTTCTTTTCCTATTTCTTTTAAAATATAGTCCGATTAGAAAAGTACAATTTCGGCACCTATCACACTCAAAAGTTTATTTTTAGTGTATTTTACCTATGTTGTCAACATACAACCTGTATCACTTCATTGGATGAACATGTGTACAAACTGCACTAGTTGGCTATTATCAGATAACTATTAAAAAATTCCTCTTCAAAAGTTTTAGGTAGAACAACATTAATTAAGTGGTACAGACACCCACAGTGAAATGCAAACCTTTGATACCTATAGCACAATACTGTAGTTCCCTACTATGAGTTTTGTACCCGTTGGGGCTTTTATCTTTCAGAATTAACTTAACTTTGCCTCCCAGCTTCACCATTCTTTTCATACAGTTTTGTTTCAAGCCTTGTCATATCCAAATATGCTGCAACTTTAGGAAATTTCATTTGTTGTGACTTAATGTTGTAATTTGAAAGGAAAACGTAAGTGTAATTACTGATGTGATAATAAAACATGAGCATACTGTAGGTAGCTCTGTGGAATTTTAACCAGGAAATGTAGGTTCACAAAATTATCCCCTGTCCTCCTTCCAATGAGCTGTCACCCAGTGCACATCTTACTTTCATGAATCTAATATTTTGAACGCTGTCTTCGTATTTCACAAGCATAAACATAAAGCAAATATAATGCTGCTAAATAAGAGCTTGAAATACAATCTTCTTATAGAAATATGTATGTCTGAAACAGCGTCTCCTTTTATTGATTGCTCTGTGCAAAAATATGAAAGCATAAACATACCAGGAGTTGATTCCTTTTAATTTCTTTGCACTTAGACATTGCCTCAGCCTAAAGAAGGATCTAACCAGACTCTGACAGTTAAAGATTAACAGTCCTGCCATACCAACAGGCTTGACAAAGGAGCTTAACTTAATCCTTAAGGCAGTATAAGATGTCTTATGTGTATTACTGCATAGGAGCACAACTTTAATAAACACGGTGGAATGTAATTTTCAGCAGTTTCACTGACGTCAAGTATATGAAACAAAAAAAGAATTGGAGAGATCTATTTGTTTTCCAAGGGAAACTATTTTTTAAAGATGACTTTTGTTTTGAATTTCAAAGTCTTGGTGCTCTGCACAGAGCGTAACATAAAAGCAATTAAAAAAAAAAAAAAGGCAAAAGGCAGATGCAACCTCAACATTCACAATCACAGGGGATGGGACTCAATTTCAGCTAAATTGGAAACTGTCTCACACACTGCTCTGTTATAGCTGGTTTTACCTCTGCTCTCAGTCACAAGATTTTCCTGTGAACAATACACTCAATTTTAAAAAGTTTTGAGAAACTTAAATAACTGTTGGTCCTCGGACTTAGTTTGACGTGGATGAGATCATCTCTTGCACCTCCAAATAGAATTAATCTTCTTCTTTTTTTGTTTGCTACAGACCGTGAAAATTAACCATCATACCTGAAAGTTCAGATGGTAGGACATTAACTGTCATGTAAAAACGATTTTTTTCACATTATGCACTACAAATATGATATGTCATCTTCATAACACACTGAAAAATATCCCTAGGAAGTGGCATAATTTAAAAAAATCATTTCTGGGAAACTTTAATAAAGCTGACGCATTGTATCATCAATCAATTCATTCTATATGTGTCTGAGAGCACTGATATAAGCATAATGGCTCTGTCTCTTTTTAGCATCAACTCTACTTGTAAAGTGCTCCTAATGCAGCTGTTTCACTGTGTTCCACAGCAACGTGAAACCTCAAAGACATGTTTTCAGGTCCTGTGAATTGTCTCCAACCCAGATCTGATCTGAAGAGAACATGCTATTACAGGCTATACGTACAGGTATGGACAGGATCTATTGCTATTCCATCCTGACAGCACTGGGAGCTCTGACAAGAAAGACTGAGAGCCAGCTGCACCTTCTACTGAAGGCCAGGATGCTGCACATTCCGTGTCTTTCATGAGAGCAGAAACCTGATCCCTCCAGGTACGGGTGGGGAACAAGCTGTGAGAAGTTTCAAATCAGCACAGCTGGGAGGGAAAGGTGATTCTAAAGCCTCGTTTCACTTTCCAGGCAAAAACGTCCACAGGCATAATTAAAGACACCCTGAAAGCTGTTCTGTATGGCACAAACTGCTGCAGATCAAAAGGGATCACTGTGCTGGAAGAAATCAGACACATTAATACCAGAGATACCCTCCTGGCCTTGATATCCCTCCTCCACATCTACCAGCTGCACAAAGTACCTCAATTATGCCCTTAAACCATCAGGGATACACCAAAACTCCCCCTGAGAAAGAATATTCAGCATATCTATAACTAGGTTCATTGCTTCTTTGCACTGCTACTGAGACATAAAGCAGATACAGCAAAAGTGAGAAGTGTAGTTCTACTTTGATTCTACTTGAGAAAGAAAACAGAGCTTTAAAGCAATTATAAAAATTAAATCAAAATTAAATCTATTAATATGATAATTACATATGGAAAGAGTAACATTAAGGCTCAAAGGCACAGTAGTCTCTCATTAATGAAGATATTACTAAATATCCTATCAGCAAAAAGTCTTCACTGACCAAAATTATGATAAAGTCATCAGTATTTCCAAAGAAATATATACATGGTAAGAATACCGGAAAACACAAATGAAAACACAAACATTACAAATTAAATCACCCTATGCATATAGAAATAAGGATGTTACAAGCAAAAAACCTCATAGCTTCTTTCTCAAACATGATTTCCTGAAGCGAAGCAATTAAAATCTTTTCTTTAACAAGTATCTGCCCAGTGACAACAGCAGATCTTAAGTGGTGACTTAGATGACTAAATCATGCTCTGTGAACCTAATTTAGTGTCTCATTTCAAACTCTGAAAACCTGATACAGAACTTTATCTACCATACTAGGCCGCATCACCAAACAGAAATTATGAAAATTATCTTTTGTGTTAAGTGCACTCAACATGGGGCAATCTAATGACAAAAATTTAAGTACAAGGGTACCGTGAGTTATATTCTCCCACTGTGTAAGGTAGAAAACTCTTGGCAGAGGATTGAAAATGCAGAGGACTGAAAATCCTTGAGCAGGATTAGGAAAAAGCTAGGATATGGAGTGGAAGGTTTTCATAGCAAATAACTGGCCATGCCACCACACAGGCAAGATCTGCCCACGAGTTCATTGCAGGGCTCACAGAAGCATTCACCTTCATAACCACACCACATATGCTGCTGAGCCCAGGATAATAAACCCTGCCTCTCGCTCAAGCTTATTAGTTCTGGCTTAGCGACGGGCGAAGTGCAGCGGCTGCGCTGGCAGAGCAGAGCCCAGGCCCCTCCAAGCAGCTCTCAGGGAGGGCAGAGCGTGTTCCCCTCCGCTGGCAAAACCCCCCACACACATATGCTCACACACCACGGCAGCTGGCACTGGGAAAACCCTCACTGAAGTGCTGGTTGTTGTGTGCAGTCCCATTCACGCCCGACGCAGTTCTCGTGGATAATGGGAGCGATGTTGTAACGAACTGCCTCAGCCTTTGCAAGGCTCATGAATCACTATTAAAAACAGGAAGGAATCTGGAGCGGGAAGCATTCACGAATATGTAAGTGGACAGATATGAGAATATGAACAAGTGGAAACAGCAAAGTGACTTTGCCGTAGGTTTTTTTTGTTTGTAAAATGTATTTTGGATAGTCATCAGTAGTATCAACAACGACCATTTTAGAAAAAGTGGTAAGAAAGAAATTATCTAAATAAAACACAATATGTTTTGTTTTTAAAAAAGAGGAGTTCCCCTGAAATCATGCAGGCACACAGAGGTGAGCTGAGGAAGGAGAGGCAGTATTGACTCTGCGTCACTCTGGCAGCTGCATTCAGACCACTGGCTGTATTTTGAGGTTTTATGGTTCTATTTTGGAGTCAACCAATATGCTGAGCTGCATAAAACTAACCCTTTTACAGTGGTATTAGGACTAAAATGGACAGCAACAAAATTTAGGAGCACATTTGACATTATTCTAATCTCTATGGATGTAATTTAACCAAGTGTCAGAAGGTCTGATCCAAAGATGCCACACTGAAAGCCAGAGCAGAGCAGGGAAGGGACAGCACAGGCTGCACCACAGCCCACAGTCCCTGTGAGCCCCTGAGCTCTGCACAAAGGCTGAGCATGAGCTGGGACAGCACTGCTTCCATGCACTTGGCCAAAAGCTTTTTCATAAGGACTGTGGACAAGTCTTGTAGACCACGTTTTCTAAACATGTCTTCTCTGTGGCCAAATGTTCAGACTCTGCAAATACAAGGTGTATATAGTTTGGATGGCTAAAGTCAAAGAACAGCTGGTGTTTCAAACGCAGTTTGAGATCCTGGCACTGCATTTGAGAATTGCCCAGAAGTGTTTTGGCCATGGCTTTACCACTATTGCCCAAGCACTCCACGTTGCTTCAGCTTATCTTGAGCCCAGGAGGAATGTACCTGCCCAAGGTCAGGACTTACTTGCTCAGATACAACTGTGACTGCTCTGGTTTCAAGCTAACAAGCCCATCTTAAACCACACTACCCAGTCCCACTGACCCAGCCTCTCCCTCCCAGCTTTGGAATCTCTGCATCATTCCATCAGCCCGCAGCCACCTGTCCACTGCCTCAACCAGGTGCTTCCTCAGAAGCTTATTTTTTGTACAAATCACAGGGGTGAAGTTTATTGAAACAGAATAACAATGTCCATCCCCAGAGGATGGTCATGAGGGTGAGGAAGTTCGGAAGGTACCGAGCCTGGGTGTAACTCATGTCACTGCCTGCAAAACACAGCTTGGTGCCAAACTGGCAGAAAAGGTTTTAACCTCATGCAGGCAAACTGGAAAGCAGCAGGCACTTGGTGATGAATGCAGTCTCTAGAACCCTATTTCTAAGCCAGGTACTTGTTAAGCATAACAATAGTCCTTTAACTTTCCTGTGCACAAAGCTTGGTACAGATGTACATTTGCACAAACTTCCACTGTGGAATTTTTCTTTTCTTTAGAGACAACTCTGAGACTGATGCTCATCTACTTTTATGACCTGCTATAGCTGAGGGTAAGATATAGTCTAATTTAATACTTTCCCACAGCACAAAATTTACAGAATATTTTGTTTCTGCAATATTAAGATCATGCCAATACCTGAGGGTGCTAATAACATACTAAAATCAAAATATATTATTTGCCTAACAAAAATGCATATTCCAAGTATGTTGACTGGGCATTGAGAAACATTTTCCTCTTCCAGGTTATTTCTAACTAAGCCACCTATTCTGCAATGGAAATTTTTGTACAGCTGCAATGAATTCCTAACGTGTTGTATTCAATGACAAAGCACACATTTATATATTCTTGTTCTATGTTACTTACAACAGTCCAGATTATTAAATCTAAACTAAGAAAACCTGATCCATGCTGCCTTTATACCATATAAAACCCATTACTGTGCCCTTTCCTTGGACAATGAACATTTTGCACTAGTTCGCTGCCATCATGAAAAAATACTCTAATAATCTATTAAATATATCAGCTTGCCCTCTCTGCATTTTAAAATAACCCAACTTTATTCTGAAGTTTTCTCACAAGGTTCCAGTAAGGATTCAGTATTTATTATGGCACTTAACACACACATTGTGCTTCTCTGAACACCCTCTGCCTCTCTGAATACAGCCCAACGCCGTGTCACCAGACTGGCCTCACCTCAGCTCAAATGGTATATTCTCTATAGGAATGTGTCAGCGTTTCTCAGTGCCCAGCTCTGGCTTTCACACAGAACATCCAGGGGCTCCTCAGAGCTCCACTTCTCCAGTTGTAGTTTGCACTTCTGTTGCACACACACTCTCTGAAGGCAGGAGGTTTCAGCTTTGACTTGTTTCCTCCCTTCCTACGTGACTCTTGTTCTTAAATGTATTAGGCTATTTTCAGAATGACAATGGAAAACAATTTCTGAACTGAAAATATTTGCTTTTCCAGCTGATAGCAAACTTCAGTAGTTAACCTGGTATTAACACTTCAAGCTTTAACTGTTAGAGCACAAGAGTGATGCCTAATGCAGATTAGGGATGAGGTGAAACGGAGTGAGGTGAATATCATGATGCTTCTCCTCACCTTCAAAGCAGCTTTTGTGCTGTCACATCTGCTTATATCAGCACCAAACGACTGCTGATTTGATCATAATTGCCCTAATTAGAAGCTCAATTAATACACTGAGTTTTCTTCCTATCAATGCCACCTCAGCATCAAGGATGTGCACACGGAGCGTTACTGAGCAATACAGGTTAAACTAACAAGGAAGGTCACTGGGAAAAGAAAACTACCTGCACTCTATTGTTTTGAGGATATCACATAGTTAGGATGACACTCAATATCCACTTATGCCCCAGGACAAGCAGAAAGGGAGAACTTAAGGAACTCTATTGAGAGATATCCATCAGCTGTGAGCAAAAATTACATTTCCTGTCATTGAAAATCTCATTTAGTTCAGACTTGCTTCCACCAAGGATTAAAATCCTTCAAAAGAACACTTTGTCTTCGCAGCAAGATGAAAATAGCCTAAAAAGCTCACAGTGAAGGACCATGTGAAAAAGAAATGCACAATATGGTAACTTTAAATGGTTACCAAATGTAATATACTTCAGCACATATTACAAATACAAAGGTGGCCATTGAAATTAATGATGTAAACAAAGAGGAACAAAAATTAAGGGGGTTTTGCATGAGAGACGAGCAAATCTCACTATCAGGCAGAGAGTCACCAATTCCCTGCCTGGAAGTATTTTGTATATCCATCCAATTAAGAATTTTGTGTGTTCACAAAAGAAGACAGGTAAGCAGACAGCATATTTACTCACTCCTCACTCTTCACGATTCAGGATAAAGGCTATAATCCAAACAAATAAAAAAAGGCTATAATCCAACAATCAAAAAACAGCAGTGCAAAACAAACAAAACCACCTTCATGCTTCTGCAGTTTTTCTTCTACCAAGAAAAAGAAAAAAGGAACTTTTTGTCTCAGTTGTAACAACAAGATAGCATATTATGACCTATATATGGTATCAGATATTGTTATATATAATATATATATTATATATATATAGTTATACTATAATGTGAGAAAATTAAAACACAATTCTGCATAAACTGTCTTGACCTGACCATCTACCTATTTATGTTTGCAATCAAATCCATCATCAACATTTTTTGATGTAGCCTCCGAAATAATCTCTTTGCTTCTATTTCTATGAAAGAATAAAACTGCATCACAAAATGTCACAGAATACACAGGGTAAGATCTTCAACCTGGTATAAACTCCAATATTTTCTCTTGTTTTCAGCATTACAACAATGATTTCCTCTCCATTATCTTCTCAACCACCAATAAATGATCAGAATTAGTTTGACTGGGTAGGTTCTTCGGCATCACGTTACATTAATGACCATTTACAACACCATGTACTGGATGCACACACAGGTCTCTGACAGATGGAAGTGTCCCAAACAAGGTTATTCTAGAATAAAGTCTCCCCCTTGTGGATCTCTCACATAATAAAAGCTCCATCAAATACTTAATTGCATAATAAAGTTTGTGTTCCTTCCTTTGCTGGTAAGAATTTCAGGGGCAAACAGGAACATGCAATGAAAACATGGTACATGGCTTATTTAACTCCGTGGGCTTGACCCCACCTCAGGCAAGACAAGTTGTTTTGCTGTAAGATACTTCATGATTCTGTGATAAACTCATTTAAAAGACACTAAAGCCTGCAAAATAATTTAATTCCTTCTCATCCCTACATAAGTTAATTATGAAGGTTGTTGTAATGAACCCCCCCAAACTATTCAGCCCCAAACCGTCCATGGTTTAGCCGGGTAAAAATTCAAATTCCAAACTCTTTTGATTTAATGCTTACTAAAAATAATATAAAACAGGGCAAGACTCCCATCCTATTTTAAATGCACAAAGTTTACTATCCTGGAAAAAGCAGTTTCCTCCAAGAGTAACTTTTTGTGTTGCAGAGATTAAGGAGCCATAGCACTATTTGTAGAATGGCTCTTCCTCAAACACTTCATTAACTACACAATTCTCTGACCTGCATTAATTTAAAGGGATCACAAAGATCTCTTTGCATATGATAATTCACATTATCATAAATTAAGAAATCACTGTGATCACTTAAATCATCATGTTGACCTCAATGCACTTTTAAGGTACTTAAATGTTGTTCTAAAAATCATGCATTGGGTCTGCAAGATTGATTGTGAATTTTTAAAAAAATTTTATCAGAAACAAAATTCTTGATGGCTTGAAATACTATTCAATTACATACATGACAAACTGGTATTTTATTCTCAGTACCAACTGTTGAGTCAATACTGGGTAAAAAGCTTTTTAACTGTCCAGAGATATGGTCTCACATTCATTTCAGAATAGTCATATAATGCTTAAATATTTATTTCTTGCAAGTTCTGGAAGAGTGCTAGGTTTCCTACTTTCATTAACAGTCTGTTATTTGTATGCAGTAATTGCTTTAAAAATATTAGCATTGTCATTTCTTGCTAGGACTGCGATAAATCAACAGGAAGATAAATCCCCCACGCCTCCCCACTGAAGAGCAGAATTCTGCTTCCCTCAGTGCCAGCGACAAAACCTCTTTAATTTCAGGATTACACACAAAGAATTCAGGAAAGATGTCAGTATGACAGTCCAGGACTCCTGTCCTTTCTAACTGCAGAACAGATGCAGTAGCTCAGCACTGCTACACCCTGTCAATGTGCCCCTGTAGGAAGCAACAGCTCCTCCAAGTAGAAGGGAAGCTGCTTCTTCTTCACTTCATTTCAGTCCTTGACCTCTCAACAGCAACAATCAGCAAGCCATATTTCCTGTTCCAAATGTGAGATCTTTTAGGATGCAACATCTGGCTACTGGGAACCAAAAAAATACACTGTTTATTCGTTTCAAACATCCCCCAACAGTGACTGTCAACTGCTGTTGCTCTGGGACGCACAGAGGCGACATGACAGGAATCCACTTGCATCTCTGGATCCACGGCATTCCTGAATCCTTTTGTTTTAAGAGTGCACTTCAACAAAAATTAACTGTGCACTGCTAAACTGTGATAGGCTAAGTACATGGGTTCTGACCTCTGATGCTTGACTCACAGAAAAATGGACTTGCAGAAATCACGAGGCAAAGCACTATGAAACAAAACATTACAAATCTGACCAAGAGACAAGAAACTCCTGCAAAAAGTCTCTTCAACCCAGCAAAAAGAATGTTAGATATTTTGCTGTTTTCTCAGAGACTGCCTGCTTCTCTTGACAGGATGGATGAGAAACTATAATTCTTACTGAATATGAAATAAAAGGAGAAAAATAATTGGTAATTACAATATTGCAAGCTATATTTCAAAATCATTGCTACTTTACTAAGTGACTTGATTTTCTGGTAAATAGTCTCCACACATGATCATCCAGCACTACTAAATGAGCTGTATTGCTAGTAGTGACAGACATTTGTAATACATGATATTTCACAATGTGGGCAATTGTTAAATTTTATCCCTGAAATGTCTCTACTGCCACGTACTTACACATCGTCTGCAAGTGCCCATACTCACACTGTGATTACGGAGTAATACTAAGTTCTGTAATACTTATCATATACCTTCCACATACCTGTGCATACTTACTGTCCTTAAATACACAACATTTGGGTGCAACATCACGAACACAAAATAAGATTTTTGTATGAAAGCAAACTACGAGATCCAGAACAAGAACACGTTTCAGCTCCTAGAACTGTAGATCTAGACATTTAGTCTACTGCTAACACTCATGCATGAACACATACCAAGGATGAGTTTTGTGTAAGGGTCATTCAGCTTCAGGTCATTCAACCTGACAGAAAATCCCAAGATTCTATATGGGAAATGAAGTAGGCTGTATTGTGAAAAATCTGAATTCATTGTCATGTCACACCGTCACCTCTGTGCTATCCAAATAGCATGGACCATTCCTGGAGTCATTCCTCCCTTACCTTTCCAAGCCTGCTGTCCTCAAACAACAGGTGCTTTTCATCTCCTTCCAGACCTCCCTCCCTGTCTCTTCATGCCCTTCTCACAGCTACAGAATTTTATCTTGCTCTCTTTATATTCCTTAAACCTCCCCGATTCCCTCATTTTCTCTCACTATGGGCTGGACTTTTATGACACCTGCTATTCAAGCTGTCTTCTCTGCAGTTTCCACTCTTCCACCCAAAACACGTTCTCTGAAAACGTTTCACCATTTCTCAGTTCTTGTGATCTCTCTCCCCATTCTCACCACCACCGATCCTGCATCCTTCTTTTTCCAAACCATCAGTGCCTGTGATCTTTTGCATTCTACGTTTTTTTTTATTTGGCAGGAAACCTGTATGTTCTGGGATTGTAAATCCATGTCAAGTACATGGATTACTAAGTGAAATTACTAAAACAAACACACTATCAAGAGTCAAAGCCCTTCTCTCCCCCATCATCCCCTTATGTTAATACAGTGCCCTCACTGCTCTGTATACTACAGTGGTAGAGCTCTCTGCATGATCTCATGTGCATTAAAATACGACAAAGCAAGCTGGGAACACAGCAGGGATTGTGCAATATTCTTTTTGACCCACAGAAGTTATGTGGAAAAGTTATTAAACCTTCAGCAGATTATTACCGTGAGGCATGAGCTGTGTGAAATGAAACTCAGAAATGGAGTCATCTGTGGGGTTCAGGCCACATTACAATATATTAAAAAGCCAGAGGATCATCTTTCTCCAAAACACTGGGAAACATTAAAATTACCCTGGAAAATAATAAACACAGAATAGTGATTTTGAGTATGGTCTGTTAATGAGGGGTGTTTGTGAGTCAGGAGAAACCAATGTAAGTTACCAGTGTCAGAGGGCTACTCACATATGCATCCTAAAAATCCATAGACACCTTTTCAATTACTGCTGTTTAGAGAAATCATGTGCATATATATCTACACCTATCACTACAGTCATGTTCAAGAAGAATGAAAGTATTACAAGGGGACACCTCCCACAGTAGGAAGCCTGTGGCCAAGCTTGCTTTTTCTACAGACATTACATTTGAGAATTTTCAGGAGAACCATGTAAGAAAGCAAATAAAGCCCACAAGGCACCATCATGTGCTATTTTTCTGTGTTAAGAGCCCTACAGATAACTCTTGCATAGAAAGTGATGCCAGAAGGAACAATAAAAATCTCTGTATATCAAAGTCACTAGTCTTCACACAGTACCTCTAAACTGAGCCCAGTAATGTGTTTGACAACCTATCTTTCAGAAAGTTGTCAAGTCTGGATGTGAAAACATGAGAAAGTTAAGAATGCTCACTTCCCTTGCTTATTTTTTACTGTAAATTTTTCCTGCAAGATGTGTGTATACTAAACATTATCTGGGGTTCTGGCAGAGGGAGACCTTACAGTTTCCAGGTAAGTGCAATAAACTGAACACAGCATAAAAGTAGAGGAATCTGCCTTCTGAGAAAATTCCTGAAGATCAAGTATCTCTTCAGAATGGATGTGCCACCTTGCTCACTTTATGTCACTACATCTGCCCTGTGAGCTATGAAAGCTTAGTCTGCCTATCTCTGGTAAACAGGTACTACAGTCTGACAGTCCAGCCTGGTAATTCCTCTGTCAAGGGGAGGGACATAATTTTGCTCACCATTAAAGAAGTGCCCCCAGTTTCTATAATGGAAACTATGGTTGGCAACTTCTGCTTCCCAGGAGGGGGATGAAAAGGTCATTTGCTCAGGAGACATCCTTTTTGGTTTCCCATGACAAAACGAGCTAAGAATAAACACCTACCTATTAACCTTCCCTTCCAGTAAATAAACTTCATTCTTTAACCCTTACGATTATCACCATAAACATACATCTGTACTGTAGCTACAGCGTCCAACACCAGAAACAAAACACTTCGCCCTCCCTCTTCCACCGCGCAAGGGAGAAGACACCCAGCACTGCACAAACGCCCACCCGGCAGGTTCACAGCGGATCCTGACCCCGCTAAGTCGTGCCCTCGGGGCCACGGGCGCGACGGCACCCGAGGGCTGCAGGAGCCAGCCCTGACAGCGAGGGCACGGCGATGCCTCGGGCACCTGCGGGGGGAACGGGGGAGAGCTCGGCAAGTGCGGGGGTCGCTGCCACCCGCGGGGTCCCCCGGCTGCCCCGGGAAGAGAGGGGCGGTCCCGCGGCTCACCTTGTGCTCCAGGACGCTGATGTATCCCTCCAGGAGCCCGGCGCCGACGGGCAGAGCCGGGTGGCGCTGGCCGCGTTCCGGAGGGCGGCTGGGCACCGCCGCCACCTGCTGCTGCTGCTGCTGCTGCCGCCGCCGCGGCTCCGGGTGGCCCCCGCCGATGCCTCCGATGCCGCCGTACATGAGCAACAAGCTGGTGCACATGGTGGTGAGCGCCAGGCAGACGGCCAGCCCGTGGCGCTGCGGGGGGCACAGACACAGCCGGCTCAGCGGGCTCCCCCACGCCGCGGGGCCCAGCGGGGATCGCCGC